>BMAO01021958.1:0-285863 GCA_019973975.1 Trichonephila clavata
TTTGAAGAAGCTAGCTCATATGCTATTTTAACCATACGTCGTCTACCTATGCCTGCGAGTGAATTATTTTCAGAGATGAATAACATTAAAGACTAGTTTGGTAGATGACTCCAATTCAGCATGCCTCCTACTAAAAGTAACATCTTACAATCATAATATCAGTTACCTGTCATCTAATCCGCAACAACAGAAGTCATACTAATGTTACGTTATATATATAATTTGAATTACACATTTAATTAAAACGTTGCAAAATGTATGTCTTCGTAGTAAATAAACAGTAATTTTGCTGGTATTTAGTTTTATTATTTTCCTAACAATCACTAGTCAAAATTATTTGATGGCATATCTATACCTCATTAAATATTCTTTGGGTAATAAAAATGCCGCGTTGATCCATAAAGGTTTGCCACCTCTGGTCTAGGCCTAGACAGGATGACGTAATTGTGCACCTTTGCCAATTGGCATATGATTCGAAATTACCAGTATATGTCCAGGAATAACATTTGGCGATTAAAAATACTACAATTATGATCATATTGAGGTTCCCTACCAAGCCTGGGGCCTTAAAACGTCACAGTTTGCCCAAATACCTGATCGCTGCTCCATCTGCCATTGGACGTATTAGAGAACGCGGCCGGTCTTTTGAAGCGTTTGGAGTAGACACCTCTTTTTCTGGACTAAAGCATGGATTGTTATATACTTTTGCGGTTTACAGAGCGATACATTTGGACCATTTTCATCTCTTTGTGTACCAAATTTCAATCAAAGAGGCGATCTTTCGCCGGAAGAGGACAGCACCCCACTATACATTTGGACCAGCTTCATTGGTGCATGCAACAACCATGAAAACATTCAACTTGAAAAAGATGGAGATAGATGGACAGTGTTCTATAAGATGGAAGCTGCTTTATGGGAATCATGGTAGGAATGTTTGATAACAAGCGATTCTTTCTATTAAATCAGCTTACACTTGATCGAAATTCAGCAGCAGAATGAAGTTAAAGATGATTCAGAATCTATTCCAAGGGAAACCTTGTGATTCTGAAAACTAGTTCTTTCCTCAGGTTGCACTCATGGCGTTCACAAGGGTGGGTTCAAAGTTCTTTATTTTCAGTTTGAATAAATATTTGTTAGCAGCAATTATGGGAATCTGAAATGAATTTTCTCACATTCTTTCAAAATGTTCATGTGTTTGCTTTATTTTCTTGACAAATAAAAGACTTTTGTGTGTTTAAACATACAAAATGATAGTATAGGTTAACTGATGCTGTTTTTTAGATTGCACTCACGGAAAAATTCAGATTAGTGGCGTTCACAAGAGGGGATTGGGATTTATACCCCAATACATTTTTAATGTTTAGCATCAAGATTACGCCTTGTCTTGTCTTTTTTAAACATAAAATTCTCTATACATTACAAATAGCCTGTTAAGGCCACTGAACCAGATTTACTATGGAATTAGATATTAAACATAAAAAATCTGCAGAAATGGCACACACAATCAGACCATAAACATCTTTAATTCAAAGGTTTTCGTATCATGGGTGAATATTAGCGTCACACTATTCAGCTACACGAAGGCTTTTGGCGATGGACCTCATAATTTTGAGCCATCATCAAGCGAAGAGAACGACACCTGAACTGGCACCCTGCTCTTCTAAATTCCACACCAACGACAGGATGTTTGAGCCGCGACATTTTTAACGTGCATCGGCCCCTTCTGCACAGCGGTACTAGGTTCGAACTCATGGCACGTCAGCCACGAGTCCGTTACCTCGAACACTAGGCTACCGCGGCAACAGTGTAATGGAGCTATATTTACTTCGCATTATAATGCAACATGAGGTATATTGGTAAGGGACCTTGTAATTTCGAGCCTCGGTCGGGACAAGCCTATTTGAGCTGGCACCCCCTCCTCTCCTAACAGCCAGACCACGACATTGAAACGACTTGGAACCTTGACAGATTTAATGTGCATCAGCTTCTCTATGCAGTGGGTCTTCAGTGGCTCACACTCATGACATGCCGGTCACGGGCCAGTGACCATAACCTTTAGAACAGAGCACCAATGGTGTGGACTGGAATTTCAAAGAATATCGCACCAAGTTGCATATCTTTAGGTTTGGTGGTATTGGATGGAGTCGTAAGCCTCATTGCGAGACTACACAACAATTGGTCATTTTCCTTTAATGGATTATACTCCCCATCTAGGTATCTGTCAAATCCTTAATGAGTTTCTGGAGAATGAGTATTCCTTGGATCTAAATCCTATCAGAAATAGTTGAGATGGCTTGAAAACTGCCCAAATGAAAAGTGAGAGTAAAATTAACGTCGCTCTATAAAGCTGCACGAGAGCTATTGGCGACGGACTTCGTAATTTTGAACCATGGTCAAGTAACAAAACTGGCATCTCCTATAATTTCCACACCACACCAATGGGATGATGTTTAAGAATACAGCAGATTGAATGTGCAGTGGCCCCTCTACACGGCAGGTCTTCAGAGGCACTAAGCTCGAACTGATGACATGCCACAGCCACGAGTCTGTGACCTTGACCACTAGGCTACCGCAGCTGGTGCCCTAATAAAAAAAATTACCATTCTAAAATCTGCAATTAATAATCCATCTCATTATGAAAGCATAAGCAATTGCTGGATAGTGTGAAGATCTCGAGTGATCACTTACCAAAACCTTATTAATGTAATTTTATTTTTCAACTATACTTATTTAATAAATTACTTAAATGTGATGTCAATCTATATATACATAATTTATGAAAATTTAACATTCACCCCCTTTCATCTTGGTATAGACTTAGCATATTAAAACACTTGATATTGAACATAATACATTATCTACTGGATTTCCGATATATTTTGCTAACTTTCTAAGAATAAATTTTTTGTTTATAAGTCTTTTCAATGGATTCTGTTGACTTTATTTTTTCTAATAAGCATTTTATATAGACAAGAAAAATAAATCCTCGAAAAATATTGAAAGACTATTTGATCACAACTTTTATTGTATTTCTTTTTTTAAAAGTAATTTATCTTCAGTTTGAATCAATATTTATTGGCAGCGGTTATGGGAATTTGAAATGATTTTTCTCCCTCAATATGTTTATGTTTGCTTTATTATTTGAAAAAATACTTTTATTTAAATAAAATGATAGTATGTTTCACATTTTCTGACATTAAGTAATGCTCAGTAATGGTTTTCAACAGTCATAAATTTTCCAACATATTTTTTATGAACTTAATAAACCTGCCAAAATATCATAGTAATAAAAAACAAAAAGAAACTAATATTAATTACCATAAAATCCTACGTCCACTTTATAATGCACACCTATACTTTCAAGCTGCAATTTTTGATTTTTAGGTAAATCCACTGTATAACACCCACCCAATTTTTTTATGAAGTAACCTGAAATGTATGTGTACGGTGCTCTTATGTTTTAAAGTCATTTATTCAAGGTATTATTCTAAGCTCTTTAGAAAAAATAGTACACTTCTAGAACTAAAACCCTTTTAAGTTCATAAGGAATGCAATTTCTTTAAATAAGCAGTATTTAAAAAAATGTAGAACATAAAAAAATTACGCACTTCATTTTTTAAAGCTATCATTCTTTTGTTGTGGCTGCTAATGCCACCTGTCTGATGTAGTCAGATCAAGGCCCACGAAATTCATCATGGCATCGGGCTATATTGTATGCCTGTTAACCTAAGCTTTGAGCCCCGTGAAGGTGACAGTACGATTTTGCTCGGTACAACATGATAGATGGCGACACCATTCGAACCCACTGATTTAACGAGCACGTACTCTGTGTGCTTTTAGTGACGCCAGGACTTGAACATATTACTTGAAAGATACAATAACATCCACAAGTTACATTCATTACAGCTCAGTTAATGTAGACACTATTAGTTCGGTAAAAGACTTTTCAAGAAAATATCTTTGTAATTTATTTTCACACCAATCCTGAGATCTTATGTATATTTATACAGATTAGTAAGTTTCAAAATATATTTTAAGATGCATTTTGGAAAAATATTAACTTCAATAGTGATCTGTTTTTAAATTCAATCAAAAGGAAAGTTCTCTTATATGCTTTCAAACACTCCACATATATTTTCCTAGATTTGACCAGATCCAAGACATATTCAGGTATAATTGCTGAGCCAAAAAAGTTATAAAACTATCCACACCAGTTCATTTTCATATATTTGGCTTAATGTTAGCTCGATGGCTTTGAGGTAGCATGCCCGTTTCACAAGCCTAAGGTTGCAGGTTCGATCCTGGCTGGAGTCTACAGATTTTCTGGATGCAAAAATCATAAGCATGCATTTCGTATGATTATGTGGCCCTTAAGTATCAATTTAGCTCTAGTACTCTTGGTATAAATAAATACTGGCTATATTTAGCATTAAACAAGAGCTTTAATAAAAATTAACCTGAGTGTAAAAATTTGATAGAGAGAGTCGCTACTAGATGGTGCTACCATGAAATGGCTCAGATTTGGGGACTTGCCATGTCTGTAAAGGTCAGCTGATCACGTAAAGGTCAGTCTTGTCATGTCTGCCGATATGCAGCCCCGCCCAACCAAAATATTTGGTTCAATAACCAGCAACCTAAAACATCTATCAAAAGATTGTCTTTATTTCAGTAGTGAATATATGCTCATGCAGGGATATATTAAAAATTCACATTGAAATAACAGACAAAATAATAATTTAAAAATTCTTTACTAAATTACTGCATATTAGGGTTGGTTATTAGGATTCGTTCTTGAAGGAAACCAAGTCCTGACATGACTATGAAATGTCAAGTATCAAATGTTTCATTTAATATGAAATTCCTTATTAAAAAATAAAATGATTTTATGAGTTAAAAAAAAAAGTTGAAACTGTTATTAGTAAATTACAATAAATTTTCATATATAAGTGAAAAAAAGCTCACATTTAAAATCTGATGAAATACAATACAATAAATATATTAAAATTATGTACAATTTAGAAATTATGCAACATTAATAATGGATTTTTAAAAGCTTATAGTTAACTATCAATAGATGTCTTTAAAATTGGTACAATTGCTAAAAAGCATGATGTACACTTTACATAATAATATAGAGCAGTAACAATAACATTTCTTGTGAAAGAAGTGAAATCACTCATTCAAGACAAGTCAATGAAAAACACTACAGGTTTTAATATATTCAACAATTAGCTACATTCATTGTTCACTTTATGAATTCTCTTTTCTATATTTCAGTATTCAACATATACAGACATAAAAAAAAGAGCCTTCTATATGACTTCAGAATGTGCACAATTTAAAAATAGCATATTTCTAACTTAGTGACAACACCTAATGACTGAAACACAGTTTTGTAATAAAATATTACTCTATTGGCATCTATTAAAACAGTTATAAAAAGTTTTCAACAATATTTTCTTTTTTTTATTACAGGTAGATCATCTTTCCTTTTATTTCACACAATAAAAAAATGCAAACTATTCCCTCTTAGGAACATAATATGCAGGAAATTTTACAATAGAGGTTACACTAGTGAAATGCAGCACTTGTAAAAATGCTTTTTTTAACATAAATTCGATGAATTATAAGAGAATAAATGAGTATATTCTGTCACTATTATTACTAATGTAGTGTTTACAGTTCACATCACTCGTATCTTTTGGTCCTCTATAGAAGAATTTTATTAGGAAGTCAAAAAGCAGTGTTTTCTTCTACTTATGAGAAGTTCTATGGTACAAGCAAATTTTATTGCAATGCCCTTTATCTCACAGTTTAAAGCTTACACAAACTTTCCAATTAATATAACTGGATACTGTACAACACTTGAAAATCTTGCCCGATAATGATAATATGTGAAAACTGTTCTTAGTTGAAATGTGTTGCAGGTTTCTCTAAATATTTATTTTCGAATTGTTTTTATTAGTTATGTCATTCAGTTTGGAAATAGGCACTTATGGTCACAGTGACAGGTATATTTACCCCAGAATAAAATTTGTGCTTGAATGGATGTTTAATGGAGAAGGGTAAATTAACTGCTCTTTTCTTCATTATCTGATTTGTCAGAGCCAGAATCACTACTGTCGTCACTGCCACTTCCACTGTCCGATCCACTGCCACTGTCACTATCACTGTCACTTGAGCTAGAATCATTCTCATCCCCATCCTTTTAAAAAATCAAATAAAAGAAATATGCAAAATTTTTGTTTTTCATATAATCATACTTTACTATTCAAGAAACAAACTGCTAGTGAGAAGGAAAAAAATTTCAAAAAGTCCATTATAAATTTTTATCACAATTTTTGATACTTACCTATAAAACATCACCACAGCCTAATTTGTGCCATATCATAACAGTAAAAGAGAACGAAAACAGTTTCTTAAGTGTTTTATTTGAGGGGGGGGGGCAAAGTCAGATTTTAGTGAATGGTACG
Organism: Trichonephila clavata; assembly: GCA_019973975.1. Classification (NCBI taxonomy): domain Eukaryota; kingdom Metazoa; phylum Arthropoda; class Arachnida; order Araneae; family Nephilidae; genus Trichonephila; species Trichonephila clavata. Next base: position 6,474 of record BMAO01021958.1, read on the forward strand.
ATTCATGCGGTCTAAATTCAGCTACTGCGACATAAATAAGTACCCAATTTTTCAGTATTTGCTGATTTCTTTCTGCATTTCCACCCACTTTGCGAATTTTTTAAAATAATTTAACAAATGTCTGCCCCCCTGGCAACAGTGACGTAATATACACCCCTCATTGTGGGGACCTAACCTGACTTTGCAGAGGAGAGCCCTAATATGTTTCATTACACCACTACCTGGCATTTACTCATTACTTTTGATTCTGTTTCTTTATTATTATAACTATTTTACCAGCATCTTATAATTATATCAGAAAAATTAAATAGTAATTAAAAAGGTTGCTTAGAAAAGAACTTAAATTCCTTAATAGGCGTCATAATATTTTTTATAAGCATAACTATTTCTCATGCTAAAATATTATTTACAGTTATTGCATAAATAAATTCAAGATCCCCCTCCCCCCATACATAATATTCAGATTATATCAAAAAATTTACTAGGTGTAAGGGCGAAAATGTTAAGTATTTCTTTTTTTATTACAACAAACACATATGTAATATGACCCTATAAATATGTAAGTTTTTAGCTTTTAAAAGAATAAAGAAATATTACACCATAAAAAAAGTAGTTCAATATTTTCAACATATACATTTTATCCAAATATATGAATATCAGTATTTCTGCATTTTTATTTTAATTATTAAAAATAATAAAATAAATTGCAGCCAAAAAGTTTTAAAATATTTTATAAGGTTTCACATACCAATATATATACAGTATACATATAATTTTAATGTATTCAACCAATCATTATAATGATTGCTTTTAAAACATACATTTTTTATTTCTTTATTCAATGGTTAAGATTGAAAAAAAAAAAAGGATAAAGAAACTTTAAAATTAAATGAGTAAAAGTGTGAAATCAATAAATAGTTCTTAATGCAGTACATATAAAAGGCATTATAAGTTAATGTGCATGATGAAACAGCATAAATTGTCCTTTTCAGAATCTAAATTAATTTTATTTTAACATTATGGAACACATTTTTAAATGCACATCCTTCACTATTATACAACAATTAAGTAATGATTGCATAAGCATGCCATACATCAAATGGTTTGGGGAAAAAATGAATACTTTCCCTATTCCCTAGAACGACTATATACGAATAGTCCAATTGAGTTGAGATTAAGAATTTAAATTTAGAAGAATTAGAATAAAAATCTATATTTAAAGTAAAATTTTAAAAAAATACCACTAATGTTCACAAAGCTAAAAAAATGAAACATTAATTTTTAAAAATCTTGGAAAATAAACTGTGTTTTCACAGATAAATTTCTTGCGCAAAATCACACATACAACTCAGAATGAATCCAGTTAAAAATTACCTTTTTCTCATCGTCGTCGTCATCATCTTCATCATCATCGTCGTCGTCGTCATCATCATCGTCGTCGTCATCATCATCATCACTACCCGAGTCACTTCCTGAGTCATCTGAACTAGAACTTGATCCAGATCCAGAACCAGAACCTGATCCTGAATCATCACCATCTGACTTTTCAGAATCATCATCATCATCAGAAGATTCTTCATCTGATGAGTCTGAATCAGTTTCTTTTTTGACGGTTTTCTATGAAAAAATTATTACTTACTTTTTATATTACTAAAACATAAGAAATTTAAATAAACATTTCAAAATATGTATTTCATATTTTAGTGTATAATTCAAAACAAATAAACTTTTCAAACATTTGTAATCATGTATTTGCATGAAACAGCATTAATTTTTTTTAAGGTTGATTTAGAAAACACGTTACTTTTAACTCACTGTAAAACATGCACTTTTAACACAAAAAATAAGATCAAAATTTAGGGGTGCATATTATACGCCGGGTATAAAAGTGATAGCTTTAAAAAATGAGAGAAGAGATGAATATAAGAAAAATGAGATTAAGCACATTACATATTCAACGTATTATTAATGACATCTTTAGTCCTTTAAAAATAATAAATTTTTAAAATTACAATTGGACAACAGGTTGGTTAACCCAGCTTTAGGGTATCCCATCAGAAAACAAACAAATTTCATAACTATATAAATGAAATTACTATCTTAAAAAAGTCACCTTTAAATATGCTTTGAATTCTTTTACTACACAGATATGGTCTTAGATTTTAAAAATGAAATTTTTAACCAGTCCCCATTGACACAAAAAAATCATGCAAACCTTAGGTTGAAATCTATACACATTACTGTATACAATAATTGAAAAAGTAATCTTAATCATTTGAAATTATTTATCTGCAGCATTAGAAGACTTGAATATGTTCATAAAAATTTCATCACCATTTTACAGTTTTAATCACTAGTTTTTAATGTAAAAGTGTAATGAAGAACTTACTTGGATTCCTTCAGATCCTTTTTTACTTTTCTTTTTTACACTTGCTTTTCGGTATTTTTCATATTCTTGAAATTCTGCTACAGTTAGTCCCTTCACATAAAAATGAAAATAGAATTAAAACATATTTAACAATAAATGTATTTAAATTATTTATTAACATTTGTTCCTAGTAATTGTTTTGTAGCATAAATATTTTATAATGCTGAAATTTTTTTCAATAAGATCTGTACAGTAGAATAAAATTAAATCCAATTCACATAATTTTAAAAAAAAATTCTCCAGAACTAATGATTGATTAAAACCACATTTTTATGCAACAAATATAAAAACACACATTTTCCTTTTAAATAAATCTTCTAATAAGACATTAGCATTTATCTTCTGTCTCAACATGATAATTTCAAATTTCTTGATTTAATTTTGTATAAATACTACCTTAAAATTATGTAATCTTCAATTGAAACCTCAAATTTTTCTTAGCTCCACTAGAAACTAAATCTTGGAACTTTGTAAGGGATACAAAAATCCAACTGGAAAATAAACCTTAGAAACATGAAGACAATATATACTAATAAAAATGTCCAATAAAATAATTTTAGTAAAACAAGAAATCCTTGAGAAAAATGTGCAGCCCATGGATTAAATAACATTTAGCAAAATATTATAAAAATAAACTATATACTTCCTACTTTTAAGAATTTTTGCATGTCTTTATTATATCGCCTCATCATCTCTTGAACTCTTTTTGCATACTGGTCTTTTTCAGCAGCAGACATGGCTTTCCACATTTTGGCTATTTCTGTCATACGATTCTTAGGATCGACATTTGTACGTTCACTGAGCTTTTCAGAAGAAAATAATCCATATCCACTCCTGGGAAGAAAACAAGAGATTTAACTTGTTCAGTAAGTAAAATATAAGCTTGAAAAAAGAAAATTTAAAATTAAATTAGGCTGGTAATATCAACACAGAAGTGCAGTTACAAAAGTAAATTCTCCAAACCTAACTAGCAGCAAGTTTCAATTACTATGAATAGGAGATAATGAACTAAAAGTTTCTTAGTCAATTATGGATTGATAATACATTAAAAGTATACTACAATATGAATATTTAACATCCAAGATAGATTCAACTTACAAGAATTTGAAAACTGATACATTTAATATAATTTTTTTAAAAAAGTATTACACATATTTCAAAATATATCTAAATTAGTAAATCTTGAATTGGCTGTATAAGGCATTAAAAAATTGACCTGATCTAATGAGATTGAAAGCAATAATGCATGCAGCATTCCCTTTTAAAGTTTCTGCTTCGTACTTTTATTTTAAATTTAAATTTGATGACTTTTTAAACAGTATGTAAACATCTATTACAATGGACAGAGAAAATAAGTTTGATTAAAAGTTTTAAAAAGGGAAAAAATTCTTACTGAGGGGGTCGTTTTGGTTCTCCTTTAAATAACTTTTTTTTCACACTGCTCTCATGTTTTCTAAAAAGAAAAAGAAATCAACAATGACCATTATTTTACAGAAATTCTTACAAATGTAAAAAAAAGAAATAAGCTTACTAGGGAAGCATAAGAGCTGTTTCCAAACCGATTTAGATAAATGAAGTACTATTGGAAATGATTTCAGCAACAATTTCAATAGAACAACCCATCAGAAATAAGCCACTTTCAAGACTTCTTGCTATTTATATCACCCGATTTGTGTGTATATTTATGGAGCTAAAGATTTATGCAAAAACAACAAAAAATAATAAGTAAAATGAACCTTTAGTTTTCACATATAATAGCAGGAAGACCATCTAGTGATGTAAATAGGATGTCTGGAACTAACTTCTCATTGGGGTTCTAGAGGGACGAAAAAGGGGACATACGTATGGTTTAAAGGAAATTCCCTATGTGCTTGCTCAACCTTATAAAGAATTATAACAATACTTATGGGATGCATTCTAGACATGCTGGTTTGGGAAAAGTGTCATGTCTGCTTGTGACATGCAAATGTAGCGGTATCATCTATATAAACCAGTAACATCCTCCATACTAAAGTGATCATTTTGGTATAGTGGTTAAGTTACTTGGTTTCAGATCCAAAGGTCTCGGGTTCTGTCCTGCCAGATAAGCACACCACTTCATTGATGACCCTGGCTGAAATCAGAAAAAGGGAGCATCCTCTGAACTGTTGTGGAGCCATCCACCCGCAAAAAGAGCAACCAAAAACTCACCAGACTTACTTGATGCAGCTAACTCGCCAGACTCACTTGGCGCAGCAAAAAAAAAAAAACTCAGACTCACTTGACGCAACTCCTCTAACTGCTCATTCAACATGCTCACCATAACAACTATATCGTTTGTGCGCCTATCCACTGACTCACTGGTGGGAGAGTGTGTAGCGGTATCATCTATATAAGCCAGTGACATCCTCCGTACTAAAGTGATCACTTTGGTATTGTGGTTAAGTTACTCGGTTTTGGATCCAAAGGTCCCGGGTTCTGTCCTGCCGGATAAGCGCCGCCATTTCACAAAGTTAGGTCCAGTTATTGGGATGTGCTTCTCACTAAGCCTTCATGCTGTAATGTGATTGTCAACAAAAGTCCTTGCCAATCTTCTACTACTTCTTGTCTCATTTTAAAGAATTATTGGTTATTCCAAAAACTGATGTGAAAAAAAACCATTTTGTGATTATTTGTGACCGTGAAAATATGAGAATAGAAAATGAGTTTTCAGACTAAGGAGATTGAAATTGGCTAAAATTTTAAAACAGCTAATTTCTAATGAGTAGCTCCATGTGAACTTTTGGTCAACATAACAATGCTTTTCCCAACAGTACCACATTTAGCAAAATTAGTAGGGAACACCTCTTGCACTTTTTTAAAGGAAATTTTCTTTTTCAAATAAAAATATGAACACAGTATAAAAAATAAAAGAGTCAAAAAATATTTTACCCTTTAGATGTTGAACCTTCATCATATGCTTTTTTAGCTTCTTCTGCTATTTTTTTATATTTGTCCTAGAAAAGAAAATCTAAATTAATATAATTGTATACAATATTATAACACTGAGATAAAATATAAAAAAATTATATCATATCCGAGCATTATATTTGTATGATTTACTATAGGAAATACACTTATGCTTTCGAGTCAGTTAGAACCACTAGCATCTCAATTTCACCCAAGTCTAGGGTTTCTGTCAGTGTGGAAGAACAGTAACGTATATGACCTTGGATTCATCTCTCTTCAAAGAAAGTTCTTGAAAGTTTTTGTGTGCGTTACTGAGGGTAACACATGCGAAAGCTGTCGAAATTTATGTATATGTGCACACATAAGGCAGGAATAACAAAAATTAAATGGGAAATACAATTTTGGATCAGTTATAATTTAAGTATCCCTATACACACATATAAGATGATGCAAAAGATGTTACCTTTTTCTTCTCAGGCAATTCATTATAATCCTTGGCAAGTAATTTCATGATGTTCTGCTTGGACATATCTGGATGCTTCTGCTGAGCAACAGCAAATTTTTCTTGTTGATAATAGAACATTGCAGATAATGGTTTTTTAGGTCTAGCACCATCAATAGCTTCTAATTCAGAGATATCATTATTAACAGTTTCTACAATTACATGGTTTACTGGCTTTTTCTTGCCAGTAGGTTTTGTTTCATTTTCAAGTTTAACTCTTTCATTGTCAGGCAAATTATTCAGATATGCTGCATATTCTTGTTTATATTTGGCTATAGCCTGTAACATAAAATTAATACAGATTTAAAAAAAAAAAACAATCACAATAAACATTTTTTTAAAAAATTACTTTAGTGTAAAAATATAAAATTTTAGAGAATCTAAAGATAAAATATTCTACTTCAGGGGTCAGCAACCAGTTCTCGGTGGCACTCTGCACTACTCTACAGATTTGTTAATTTTTGAGTGGTTGGAAGTTGATACATTTGTAATGGACCTTATTTGACAAACATCTTCAGAATTTTGAACATTTACGGAATTACGAAAAAATCTGAAAAATAACTCAAAAGATAAATTTACAGCTAGTTTATAAATTAGTGAATGTCATTGCTGGAGAGATTTAATTGTTTGAAAAGAAAAAAATTGCCATTACTCTCCTTTCCACTTTTGGTTCAACATATCTAAGTAAAATATCTTTACTCATATAAAAAATATTTCGAGTCAGCTAAGAAATTGCTTAACAGAATGGCTCAGAATCGTGTCAAATAATCCCTGACCACATAACCCTGATTTTGCGATATGAAAACAGCCTAGAACGTTACAAGCACTAGGTTAGCATTAAATTTTTTATTTATTTCTTTATTTAACTATAATGAAGAGAAATACTTATATTTTATGTTGTCCATTTCTCTTATTTTAATTAATATGTTCAAAAGTACATTAATATATGTCCAATTAATTTGTTTTATTTTTGTTGAAGTAGTGAAATATATGTTTATTTTTATGTTAAGAAATGTTTTTAAATGATGCAAAAATAATATATAGTAAAACTGTAAATCTATATTATTGACCTCTATTCTCTTAACTCTGCATGCATTATTGCAGGAATCGAATTGTTTCAAAAATGTCTTTTCGAGTGGCATGCTGAATCATATTCGTATATTGGTTTGGTATGCCACAACTAAAAGGTTGCCGACCCCTGTTCTACAGTATTATTTGCTAGCAAAATTTTTTTTTTTAACTTTCCCCTCTTCCAAATTGGTATTATAATGAAGCTTTAAAATAATTTATAAGCACCCTTAAGTATAATGTACAATTTTTAATACTTTATAATTCGTTTAAATGAAAATGAATATTTAATGTAAGCAAATACTAAGATGCATATTATATTTTTTATAATACACAATTTTCAATTTCATATTTGTTATTCATTTTATCTGATTCAAATGCCTCTTTTACCCAAATTAATTATATGAAAAGTCGACTCCAGTGGCTTAGAGGTAAAGTGCCCGCTTTGTAAGCCCTAAGGTTGCGGGTTTGACCCTGGCAGGAGTCGATAGAATTTTTTGATGCAAAAAGCATAGGCACTCATATCTGCCACACATGATTATGTAGCATGTAAAAGATCTCTTGAGAATCAATTTGGCTCTGGTACTCGGCAAAATTAAATCACAGCAATATTTAGCATCCAACGAGAGCTTGAATTAAAATTAATTCTGGTGTTCGAATTTGATAACGAGGCCGCCACTCGACGGTGCCACCACGAAATGACTCACATTTGGGAATTGCCATGTCTGCAAAGGCTAAATTGCAGCCCCATTGGGGGGAGGGGAATTACTTGAAGATACAAGGCAGAGGGCTTTATACAAGAAAAATGTATTTAAGACTTTTTTTTCATAACCAAGAAAAATGTTTAAGAAATTCATATGTCTGTTCACTGTTTAAAAAAATGTAATATAGTACACCAGCTTTTCCGACTCTCGGAACCCTTAGAACTGTAAGGTGTTTTGGGGAAACCCCCCATCGTCAAAACACACACGTTTATAAGAATATATCAAAGTAATATTTAAAGTAGGTCAATATGTTATAAGTATTTTATGATAAGACAGTTGTAAAAATGTATTGCATTTATTATTAAAAAAATCTAATGCAGCTTAATAATATTATAATTTGTGATTCACTTACCCATACATTGTATTTAATAACTAGGATATGTGTTTTCATTTTTTTTTTTAGAAAAACGGTTGAAGTCTAGATCTATTGAAATTATCTGCAGTCGCATTTCACAATTTATTTTTCTAACTACGAACGTTGAGAAATATTTTTCACTTAAAAACATTGTTAGGAATATTAAAATATTTATAGCTGTGTATTTTGCATGAATCTGCAACCTAAAGTTTAGGAGCTGTACTTGCTTAAATTTGGATCTTAATGTCAAATCTGTTGATTAGCTGTTTCGCCTCCATTATAGGTTGATAAGTTGTTTCGCCTCCATTGCCCCCCCTCCCCCCACACAAATAGAAAGATATATTTTCCATTTGAAAATTATTTTGTTTGCAAAACATTTTACTAAGGAGTATAATATAATTTAATGGAACCCGGGATAGTTAACAATAGAAAATTCCCAACCTACTAATAGGTAGAATAAATAAAGGAAAAAAACTCTCTAATATTCCTTTATTGTATAATGATAATTTGAAAGGTATTATAAAATAAAGTCAATAAAATTTTTCAGTTTAAATGACTGTGATGAGCTTTAGGTACTTGTAGTTACTGAAATTTCACAGAAAACAAATTCATTTTGCATACACATTTAAAATTTTCTTTAAGATTTTTTTATGGTGACTTGTGGAACCCCTGGGTATGCCTTGTGGGAACCCCAGGGTTCTGTGGAACACAGTTTGAAGACCACTGTTATGTACATAAATTTTTTAAAATCCACAACTAAATAAGTAAATACATTTTACATGCTATTTCAGAAAAGATCATTAAAATTTAGAAATAACTATAAATAAACACACATTAGTTTTGATACATAAAAATAACATACAAGTTGAGCCTGCTGATTGATACTGTCTCGTTCCGCATCAGATAAAGTTTTCCACATTCTGGAAATTTCTCCCATTTTGGCTGTGGATGGAAGACCTTTTAATTCTCTTAGCTTGATGCGTGAAAATAAACTGTATCCTGAGCTGTAAAAATAGTTGTGAAAAATAAGCAAATCCACACAAATTTAATTTTTATCATTACAATAAATCTAGATTTCATTTTTGGTTAATACTGAACAGTAAATTTAAACATGCTCTTTTATATTAAAAGGGAAGTAATATATGATTTTATTCTGTATTCAAATAACAAAAAAAAAGAGTTTAACCAAAAAGAAATGCATTATAAATAGTAATAAAACAAGGAAAATATTGTTTGTTAAAAGTGGACATGTTTTGATTACTTTCAAAAGGAAATTTGAACAACATTTATGTATCAAAGACCACAATTTTGCAGCTGCACAATATGCAAATACTGAAGCATGCCTATGACATGATATTTTTAAGATATTCTGAATTTTTTTAATGTAAAATTGGTCTTGGTTTGTATTTTTCACAAGGAGAACATGCTTTGATGCAAGAGGAAACAAAAAAAATTAGCCACTTACAAGAAGGGTTCCCATCCATGAGCACTTACATTTAGTGAATGAGCTTTCCGCATATAATTGGAGGGGGGGGGGGACTTACGAAATTCAATAAATTATTATATGTGAATACGAAAGATTCTATACACTAACAAAAAGTATATGTAGCATTTTTTTTTCAAAAATTCAGTCTTTGTAAGTTGCTTAAGATCTATATCAAGCGATGCACATACAAATTTCAGTGCTGAAATGGTTTGGATTTTAAAATCTGGTAGCGTATCAAAGATATTTAAAAAAATGTGACAAAAAATTTGAATAAAACACACAATTACCCATTTAACAAAATAAATAACTAAATATTAAGATATTTGCAACAATAAATTAAATGATAGTTGAAAAAAGTTTTGCCTCTACATTCGAAATACAGATATTTGATACATATAATTTCAAGCTTAAAGAAATATATACTTAGGAGGTTTTTCTGGTTTCCCATCACATCTATCTTTTAAATCTTTCTCAGCTTTGCTCAGCACAGCCTTTAAAGGCTCAGGGTGGAAATCAGGATGCTCACTGCAATACTTCTCAACTTCAGCCTATATTATAAACAATAATAAAAATATATTCATTTATCTCAGAAGTTTACAGTTGATCTATATAACAGCTCACAAAATGGTAACATACTCCATAACGCTGTTCATCCTGAATAGCTTTCCTAATCCATTTCACCTTTTTGTTATCATTTAAACCATTCCAAATTTTACGTAATTTTTCCATTGCCTCTCGTTTTTCAATCTATCAGGAGAGAGTAAAAAAATTATAATTATGAAAAAAAAATATATAAAAATTAAAAATAACGGAACTTTGATCTTAACATAAAAAAAAATGTAAAAGTTAAACAACAATTGCATTAAAATATTTAGAATAAAAGTAAATGATTCTCTCAAACCATTCTAATAAATATTCAAATAAAAAAATACTACAAACAATAGAAAACTGGCATATTTATTTCAACATTAGTAGCCATAAGGCAACTGTTAAATTATTATACAAGTACTAGTAAAAAAAGGTGCAACATTAAGAATTAAAATGAAAGTTTGAAATGCAATTAAGGGGGAAGGGGATACAATCTAAGAAACTTTGCATACAAAGAAATAATAACCTGATTAAATTCTGATTTCTTTAGTCGGTCATTTACAAAAATATTAAAGGCATTCAAAGGTTTGTCAGGTCCTTCTGCGGAAGAAGATTGTTGCTTCATTTCAGGAGTAGGAAACTGTTCCGGATGACATTTCCTGTTAAAAAAAAGATAAATAATAGTTGGAAAAATTAATTTTGTTTTTAAAAATAACCCACTTTACTATTGAACATTCACTAAAAAACAATGATTTTCGGATTTCTCAATACAATAATTTGTGTTATCACATAAATGCATTACAATGGTTTCAAATAATTTTACTTCCTTTTCTAACTATAAAGATTTAATTTGTTAGGATACTCTTTCTTTTGTAATTCCCTTTTCAACAGTTAAAGCAAAACTGCTTTCATTAACCCCTTAACTGCCAAGAAAAAATTACAACTACCCCCTGCCACTGTTTTTCTTCACAGGCTCGTGTTATTATACGGTGTTTTTCCACCTATAAAAATTTTTTGCTTTCACTTTAAAAAAGATAGGGGAAAAAAGATAAAATAATAAAAAATGCAAATAAAAAATTTAATTTCTTGAGTTACAATGTGATAAATAAATTGTAACTTATCTGCTCTGTGACATATCATGGAACATGGCTAAACACATAAATCAGTATCACATTCAATGCATTCGAATTGCAAAAAAATTGAAAAGTTCCTATTACACACTGCAAGTGAAAAGAATAGCAAAAGAAGCACAGAAAAGAATATACCCTTTCAAATTCTTTCCCAAACTCTTCTCCAAAATAAGTAAATTCTTTAGAAGCACTGTCAATGTCATGCTATTGTATTCCAAAGCAGCGGGACTAGTTTTAAACAAAGTAGCACAATACAAAAAGTCTTCCTTTGAAAAGATTGGTACACACATTCAGGGCACTAAAGGCACCAACTCAGCAGGACATGTATACTCGCCCACAGCATTAAGTGGTTAAAATAAGTAAATTACAAAAATTAAATGTCACATTTTCAAAAATACCATTTTCACATTAACTAAAAATTAGGGTTTGCAGCCCCAGGATCCCGGGATTTAATTTTTGTCTGAATTATATTTTGAATTTTTTTTCAAAGTATTGTGAATCTGGTATTACATTTAATGTGTCTTATTTACCTTTTATTGTACTGTTCATGTAAGAAAACTGACAAAAAACGTATTGAACCTTGAAGGGTTCGAGGTGGGTGTGTATGTTAAATCGAGAAATTTAATATGTTTTCTCTTATTTTGTTCCGTAACTTTCTCCCCATTGTGAGTGGGGTCAGAAAATGACACCAGGATGTCTGATGTCAGCTAACTTGGACAGAGGCAATTAGATTTTTGGAAGACATCTAGTAATGTTTCCAGCACCAGAATTCCAAAACCCCAGGATCCCAGTGTTTTTTCCAATCCCTAAATCCCGGGATTAAAAAAACTAATCCCAAAACTTAATTTTTGTCTAAAATATATTAAAAAAATTTTTTCTCATAAAAATTTTTCTAAGAATTTAATTTTTTAAAAATTTATATTTTGTTTATGAAATATGTACGTAGAATTTTTTTGTGCAATTATAAATGCTATAGGTAAAAAAAAATATATGCACAGCTTTCATTTCTCTTATGGGAGAGCATCACACAGATCGAAGTGGCTCACTGCAATGCTTACACAATAATATAAGCAACATCTCAATAATAGATTTTTTCACAGTTCCTTCTTCAATTAAATGCCGTTAATTAATACCAGACCTGCTTGGAAGACTTAAGACACTTCAAATCCCATTGCATTACTAACAACTCATGCAACTGGATCTTCAATTTCAAATGAGGTAATACTTGAAATTGATTCACATTCTGATTCAATAACTGGATCAATTTATATACAAAAACCATTAAGTGTAGCAGAAGAACTAAAAGATATCAAAGAGGTATATGCACTAATGCAGTCTATTAGATTTGAGACACTGTCATCAAAAATTCAAAAAGAAATGTCTCTTTTTTGAAAATGGAGGGAGACGTGGTGACTAACTGAAAAAAAAAACACACTCCTACTTAATGACGATAATACCTACTAGTACAGAATCCGAACATGCATTTTCTTCTGCAGGACAATTTGTAACAGAAATAAGAAACCGTTTCAACCATGAAACACTGGAGGAATTGTGTTTTTATAAGCTTACTTACAGAAACACAAAAAATGAAGAAATGTTTGTTTTTTTTTAAATTCACTATGTACTATTTTTATTTGTTTCCTTAAAATTATATATAAATTTTTAATTATATTTCCAGTTTTATTGTGCAATTTCAACTATGCTAATATGTAAGTATTTTTAATAAATAGTCCAATCCTAATCAAGGGACCAATACCGGGATTTGGATAATGTAATCCCGGGATTGAAAATATGACACAGGATTGCAAACCCTACTGAAAATGAATAATTTCTAACAAAAAGACACAATTCAATCAAGTAAAATCAACATACTTAAATTTTTTTAATTCTTGCTTAAACACTTCTTTTTCTTTTTCATATGCTTCTCTATACTTTTGCTGTAAAAAAAGTAAGATATAAATTTTATTATTAATATCACAGTTCCAAAATATAAGTGCACTAAATTTTTGCAATAAAAAATTCAAAGGAGCAACAATTTGGTTTAAGGCGGTTTTCCCCATATGCATGACATGAACTTAACTATGGGTACATTTTCAGACAGAAAAAATGCCTCAAATTTATAAAAATTTTATGACATTGTAACTCATGCATTTGTTTATAAAATAGTGTTTTTAAAATTTCAAAATATTTCAGAAATAATTAGTTTTTTTTTTAATATGTAAAGAGCATTATGATATAGAAGAAAAAAATATGAGAAACACATTTTATAAAGGAAAAATGCATCAACTCAAATAAAAATGAGTAGTATGATAAAATAAAAGCTTCTCTACAGGATAGTAAAGCCAGAATATAATATTAATGTTTGAGTACTTTTAAATCTGAAAAAATATTCCGAATTCGAGTGCGCACGGGTGCTATTCTTTAACATTAACTGAAAACGGCCTTAATTTTAAAAGAGTTCAGCCTAATGCTTTATACCTCGTCTATTCTTTGAACTGGTAAACATTACTTGGTTTTGGAAATATTTTACTCTGTAGACCTTTTTTAAACCAAGAACCTAAAACTTGTTAGATTAAAACAAAGAATGGTCTAAAGCTACATGAAAGCTATTAAGGATGAATTTCTAAGTAACAATAAGTATTGGTGATGTTTCTTGATTTGATGAAATTGGTAGACAGTATAATATGCAAGCAATTGAATATAGTTATATTACTTCTACATAAAGATATGCAATCACACATCAAACACAGACGAAAAATACACACAGATTCTTTTAACTAGTCCAAAATCTGTAACTTGCTACGCTCCTGAATCCAAACTAAAAAAAAAATTTGTACCTTTTTTTTTTTTTTGCATTGTAAATATATAAACCACATTGACTGGACACAAACGATAACTTTAGATCTTGGTTTGTAGCATCCCCCCCCCCAAAAAAATTTTACATCTTTGAGATTTGTTCCAGCTACGGGGAAAAGTACCAAAATAGGTTTCATTAAATATATTTCCCTTGCATAAGAACAAAAAAGGTTGGACTTTTTTTAATCTGAAAATTTAATCTAATCTGAATCCTATTATTTTGCATTAGGTGAGATAAAGCCCCTGAATAATTTTAATTAACCCCAAAACTGGTGACAGTCTTTCTGGTTTACAAAATAGTACCAGATACTAATTTTATTATTTTTCACTGTTATATACAAAATATAAGTATAAAACAAATTTAATATTATTACTCTCCATAATTCATATTGCATTTTTAAGGCAAAAATCTGTTACATATGGACTAGACAAAGAAAACATAATTTGATTTTTAAAAAATCATAAAAAAAAGGAAAATTAGGAAGTCTTTTTTTTCCTCTAACACTATAAATTAAGTAGATTTATTTACATTAAATAAAAGCAAAGATAATACATACAAGCAAGAGATAATTATATATATTATATACTTTTGCCTTGTATTTATCATAAAAACAGATTTTCTACACGCACAGATTAAACTATCTTTTTTTTTTTAAAATCAGAATGCTTAAAAATACTTAATGAAACAAATTTTTTACCTTTTTCTTTTCAGGCAACTGTTGAAATTTTTTTGATAGTAATTTTGCAAGATCTGTCATAGACATCTCAGGATTATCTTTACTGTATTTTTCTCTTTTTTCTAAAAAGTAGCGGAAATATGGAGTAAGAGGTTTCTTTGGCATTTCTGGATGTTTCTGCAAAATAATTTGACACAAAAAATAAATATAACTATTTTAAAAACTATAAATAAAATAATTTTTGCTTCTATCAATAATTACTTAATGACAATGCCATTTGAAAAATATATTAACAATTTTAACAACATTCATGAAAAACAATCATTCATATACCTGTTTTTTAGTTGAGCTGTATGATGACCATGGATGTTTTAACCATGCTTTTGCATCAGTTACCATCTCTGTCAATGTGCGGAATCGACGTAGCTATACACAGGAATAGACAGATAATTGTATTAAAAATATAGAGATTTTATATTTGCAATGTTACAAAGTATAATAGCAGATATTCAATTGAAAATTAAAAAGAGAATGATTAATATAATAATTACATGCAAATACTAATGCTTTTACAATAATTTATATAGCTAATAAAAAAAGCAACGATCATTTATTGAATGCTAGTTATATAAAAATCAATTTTAATCTTTTGTAGAAGCCGGCTGGGTGGCGTGGTTGGTTTGTCGTTGGCCTTCTGCACCTAAGGTTGTGGGGTTTGACCCCGTCCCAATTTGGTGGATTTTCATGATGCAGAAAATCGACAGTGGCCATGTCGTATGATTATGTGGCATGTAAAAGATCCCTAGAGTGCCTGTTTGGCTTGGATGCTCTCGGCAAAATTAAATCTTAGTACAGGTTCGCATCGTCAAGAGCTCAGGTGCCTCCCTCTGTGGAGGAAACTGGGCTTCAAAATTGCCTGCTGTAATTGGTATCGCCTATATGGTGTAGCGCTAAAAAGTGGTACCAGCTCCTGGGGAATGTACTAGGCCTGCAAAGGTTTAAAATACCAACACGCTGCCCCATTAGAAAAAAAAATCTTTTGTAGAAAAATACTTACTTTTCTCAAAATTTGTAACCATTTATCTTTACATTGAGCTGCAGTGTATTGACCAAATCTCACTTTCTCCCAATCTAATTTATCTATTAACGTTGTGAATTTCACAACGTCATGACGTGGGAGGCAGGCAGATAAGTTTGTAATAAGTTGTGTTAACTCTTCAGATGTCCAGTTGAAAACAAGCACTAAAACAATGATAATACATGTAATAATCAAATGACATTTTGTAACAGTCAATAATTATAAAATGAAAATGACAAACCACTGCAAAAGATCAATCAGTATTCCATAAAAATAATTCACGTGATGCAAATTTTAAAAATAAAACAAGAATATACAAGACAAGTTGTGACACAAAAAAAAGGTGACACTAAGTGTGTAACTTAAGAAAAGAATGGAGTTGGCAACAACAATTTTGGTGACATCATCCCACGCACCTCCTCTATCTATGTGGCCAGTTTCACTTTTATCGATCACACCAGTTGGGAGAACTGTGCCATTGAGTGAACAAGTGCAACTACATTCTGCTGGAAAAATGTCAAATCAACATTAAGTTTCTTGTAAAACTTAAGAAATCGGCCATGAAAACATTTCAAATATAAACCGAGGCTTATGGAGATGAAATTTAGTCTTGTGCACATATGTTTGAGTGATATTCATGGTTTTCAGGGGGAAAGGGACAATGTGGAAAATGACAAATTTGCTGATCGCTTAAGGTAAGCGATTATAGAAACCAAAACATTGCCAAAATGAGTGGGTTCCTACTCACATCAGTGGTCAGACTGTTAATCAACACATACTCCTACATTAAAGTACTAAAAAGATATCAAGAAAAAATTTGGAAAAAAGGCCAGAATTTGGGAGTGATGGAAGGCTGTTGCACCAAGACGATGCACCCGTTTATAAGGCCCTATCTGTTAAGCAGTTTCTGACCAGTAAAAATTTTACCTCAGTTGAAGAGGTTCAGGCAAAAACAGAGAATCTCCTGAAACCTTTTTCCAGAACTGTTACGAACAATGGCAGTACTGAATGCGTAAGTGTGTGAATGCTGAAGGGAGTACTTTGAAGGTGATATTGTGTCAGAAAAATGATTGTGTATGTACAATGATAAATTGGGCCAGTCTTTTTTTTGTGTCACACCTCAAATTTTCAGATTTCTTTCCTTCGTGATACATGCGATAGAAAATTCATATATTTTGACATAAAAAAAATACAGAACTTTTTTTATACAAGGCGTGTCTGGAAACTAAGTACCATTTTGGAAAAATTTGGATAAAAAATCTCTTTTTAAAGCAAAATTTATTTTTACTTGAAAGTGCCGATCGGAAACTTATTTTCTACATAGTTACCACCATTGTTCAAATATTTATCACATTGAGAACCAATGTGTTTACACCCTCTTCAAAGAAAGATGCCACCAGTGAAGAAAACCACTGCTGAACAATGGTTTCCGCACTGCCAGAGTGCCTCCTTCCAAAACCCTGCTTCAAGTTCTAGAACAAGTGGTAATCTGAAAGTGAAAGATCAGAGCTGTACGATGGGTGATCAAACTGTTCCAAACTTAATAAAGTTTTGAGTGACACCAGGAGTATGGAGACATGCATTGTCATGAATCAACACAATGCCTTAACTAAGACTTCCCATCTCTTGTTTCAAATTGCATGGTGAAGTTTCCTCAATGTTTCACAGTATTGTTCTACATTGATGGCTTCACCTCTGGGAAGGAACTCAACAAGTATAATACCTGTCTGTCCCAGAACACATGAATTTTCATGCTGACGTTGCTTTGAATTTTTGTCGAAAGGGATGATGAGTGCTTCCACTCCATTGAATGTTGTTTTGATTCTGGAGTGACATGACAAACCCAAGTTTCATCATTTGTCACAATTTTGTTTAAAAGTTCATTACTGTTCTCATTGTATTGGGCAAGAAATGTCAAAGCACTGCCAAGTCAAGTGGACATCTGTAAGCATTTTTGAAACTAAACAAGAACCTAATTTGCAAAAATTTTAGTGATTTTTGACATTTTTAAGTAAAACAGTTTTAGAAATTTAAGGAATTTCATCACAAAGCAATCTTATTGTGAACTGTCTGTTTTCAGGAATTTTCTCATTCATGGTTTTCAAACAAACTATCATTGACAATCAAAGGCTGCCCACTCCATGTTTATAATAAACACTGGTTGCTGTTGTTGCTTATGTAATCTGATTGACGGTCATATCAAGGCCCATGCAATTAATTCATCCAGGCAAGGGATAGTTGTATGCCTATTGTAAGCTGCAGCTTTGAATGCAGGTGATGTACACTTTGGCTCGGTTCCACCCCTAATTTTGAGAGAACAACCTAAGGGTTGTCAGGAGCTTACCACCTCTCTTCCTCTTCAACCAACCTCACAAGAGGACTTGCGGCTCAACAGCTATTTAGAGTACCCCCCTGCCACAAAGGCACAATACATTTTCAAGCATCCATGCCTTCTCTGAGATTCAAGCCAAGGCCCTACAGCACAGCAGACAGCATCGCTAACCACTATACCAGATGGGTGGCTTGGTGGTGAACATTGGTGTGCCCATTATTGAATTGTGGAACCCACTTTCTCATCATTCCATCACTCATTACATTTTCACCACAAATCTCTACAAGTTGAAGATGAATTTTGAATGGCTCATAAAACGGATTACAGAACGCACTTCACAGTCAGCACGATTGGCAATCATCTTGAACACTTTGAACGCTCACTAACATACGTAAAAACAATGCAATTTAGCTGTAATGGCGTCACTGGACTGATAATCAACCAGAGACACATGTGCGCAAGCATTTAACTGTGATGCTATTGCTGTGGTTGCAAGAGAACAAAATGGTACTTAGTTTCTTAGATATGCCTCGTGTATTTTTCTCACTTGAAATATCTAAAGAAAATTTTAATAAAATCTTAAATTTACTGAACGATGACAATACTGACAGCAACAATATACAAACCTTGCTTTGTGCCCAAATTTTCTTTATCATGATTTTCAGAATCGTTGACTTTATGAGCAACTGTAACTAAAATATAGAAATTATTTTTTTTTTATAATTATAACAATTTTTTAAATTGTATAGCAATATTACAAATTTAAATTATTATACAATACAGAATTATTATTCTTAATTACAATAATAATTCTCCAAAGTTAAAGGATTATTTGATATAATCAGTTTTCAAAATGTTTCAAAAATTTTACTCAGCAATGGATCAATGAAAGAAATTTTGGGGTGCAAGGCATAAAAAATTAAATTTATAACTAACTTTTTTACTGAATATATGAAATTTGGCTTACTAAATGTATAAACACCTTTAGTACTTATATGAAGAAAAAATCAAAATTATCTTTAAGGTTGATTCAGAAAGCAAATGCATCATTGCTGTCAAGCAGATTCTCATTCTACACAGCCTAAATAATGCAAGTATAAAAAAAATTAGATAGACATAATTTGTTATACTTTGAGAAGTGCTAACTGAGACACTGATGAAAACATTGATTATTATTATTTTGAAGCACTACAAGCACTATTTGAAGTTCATGAAATCTAATGAACCTTCATAAAAATTTATAGTAAACAGAGGTGGGATATTATTAAAACAAGAGCTACAATAAGAATGAGCAATGGTCAAGAGATGAGGATGACACCTGAGCTAGCACCCCACTTTCCTAATTCCACAAAACACCAATGAAAGTATTTTGAATCTCAAAAAATTTATCATGCCCATGAAAGATCTCTTACAGAATTAGTTACAAGCAAAGAGAATGAACAAAACAATGGACAATTGATTATTTTTTAAAGAGGTACACTTTTGCTCAGCCCCTCCCTCATACAAATATTAATGTCCTCCACAATGAAATAATGCTTATCGTGTGAGAAATGTTTATGACACATATAACACTTTCCTTATCTCTTTATTATAAAGATAATAAAATCTAATTTAAAATTTGCAAAATGAATGTATCAAAGATTTAGATCTATTTAGGTTTATCAGGGAAAATTTTATTTCCGAACATATTAGCAAGCGTACCAATATTAAATCTTTAAATCTCTCTATTCCAGCTGCTTTATTTTCTTTAAAAGAGGGAAGGGCAATTCATTTTGATATTTACGGCACCAACCAATGTCATGAGAAAGATAGTGAATATGAACATTACACTATTCAACTACATGAGGGTGGTTTTAGGTTCTATTCTTTAATATTTAGTATGGAGAAAAAAGCTGCTCAGGAAATTAATTGAAATTGGTGTCATTAAGAATGAATAATTTGAAAACGAATCAAGACACAAAGATACGGTTTGCACCAAACGGATGGAAATGAAAAAAATAGTTCTGTTGGCGATCAACAGATGGCAGTATAGTTTTTTATTGCACTAAAAGATGATTTACAAATGAAAAAATATTGACAACTTACAAGTCAGCTTAATTACAGTTAATTAGTACTACAGTAAATGTTCAATGTGCTGTCCATCATTCAGAAGTACTGCTGTGAGACGAGTCACCACACCACACATTCACAGCATTTCTTACGTTATGGCAGACACATTTGGGCGGATGGCATCTTTCAGTGCTGCTAGTGATGCCGGTTGGTCGTGGGACACTTTTGACTTCCCCACATCCAAAAGTCACAGGGTGTCAAATCAGGAGATCTTGGTAGCCATGCATGATTAAAGTAACAACTGATAATGCAATCCTCCCAAATGTTGAGTGTTGCAGATGTTGCACAGGCAGAGCAATACGAGGTGATGCTCCATCTTGCATAAAGGTGACTGTTTGAAGTGCCTGTCATGTTTGCAATTCAGGAACAATTTCGATCTGCAACAGTGCTACATATTGCTGACCAGTAACAGAAACGGTTTTGAAACCCGTCTGTGTGACTTCCACAGAAAAAAATGAACCAATTATGAAATCATCAGTGCAGCCACACCACTGTCAATTTAGGCTGTTGCAAGGGTGCCCCAACAAATGATTGTGGATTTTATGTGGTACACTCGACATTTGTGGGTATTAACAGCGCCAGAGAGTGTGAAATGTGCTTCATCTGTCCAAAGCACAGTGTGAAGCTAGTCGTTCTGCTCTTCCATCTTATTGAATACCAAATTCGCAAAATCTCGGCGAGAGTCGAAGTCAGGAGGTTTCAGTTCTTGGTTATGTTGCAACTTGTAGGGATACCATCGCAAAGTTATTTGCAGTGCTCTTCAAACACTTCCATATGATACTCCTGTCTGCCTCGAAACTTCTCGAGCACTGCACTCTCCATGTGCAGCAACCACCAACATGGATTGCACCCTCTGCTCCACTGTCGTGGCAACAGCAGCAGCTGTTGAGAAACGTCCACTTCTTTGACATGCTAAAGAACCTTTAGCTTTAAATTTCTTTTATCATTTTGTTCAATGCAGAAGATGTTATTGGTCCTTTGCTATCTCGCATATCCTTCATGTAGTGATATGCTCGCAATGGCACTTTCCAAATTCTTATAATACAGTTTGACTAAGTTTTTTCTCAACTATGGTCAGCATTTCAATGCATACAAGCTTCGATTACCTTTACCTGCAGCAGTTGCTCCTTTTTATATCATTTGTTGCCTTGCATAATCATACATCAGAAATCAGACAGTGCCTTCTGTTGATCGCCAATAGAACTAATTTTTTTCGTTGACATACAAAACACGGTTTCTTTTCCCTCTGTTTGGTGCAAACCGTACCTTTGTATCTTGATTCATTTTTGAATTATTCATTTTTAAAGTTCGTCCTGACTTTTGGATCACCTGGTATATATCACTGGATTAAATCTTTTTTGATCAGCATTTTATCAAAACTAAATACTGAATGGCCTATAGGCAAACTAGATAAACTCTTCCCCAGGATCCAGTCTTGAGTCCTATTATCTTCCAAGATCAAAATCAACAATTTAGTTCACTAATCCTGAATTCACACATTTTGGGGGTGCAGACTTTCTTTGTAGGCAATCTTGTATTATGGTCAGCTGACTAGAACATCCATATAATAAAATATTTTTTAAATATTTCTCTTGATGCACTTTTAACTTGGTCAAAAGATAATGAAATAATTGTAATTACCAGTAAGTGTGCCATTTAAGTTTTTACACTCAGTAACAAACCCAGAGGCAGTGCTTTAACATACATCCCTGCATTGAGTGTGTGTGTAGGGGGGGGGGTAGGATTCTAGGGTTCCAAAAACCTATGCTATCTTATGGTTTTGCAGTCCTTTGTAAGATCGGGCTAAGGGCTCAAAACCTGACTTTGCAGGGGGCTGGCTAATATTCTATGTTACGCCATTGCCTAGAGGATTCAAGAGGCTATATATATATACATACCTGATAACTGAGCTGATTCCAGGCTAAGTTAGAATAACCAGACAACTGGATACTAAATATCACCAAAGAGACAGACTGTTTAAAAGGCTTACCAGTGTAAAATGGGGTATACTCCTAAAGATCTACTCTGTACCACTTATAAATCTTGTATTAGGCCTGCTATTGAATATTGTAGAGAACTAGCTTCTGGATCTATTCAGAACAAGGTCGAAACTAATCCAAATAATGCCCCTAGAATCATTGTGGGCAGTGTATTTTCTACTCCTATTCAAGCCAGAGAATTGGAAACCAATATTGAGCCTCAGACTCATTGAAGAAAAATAAGTGTTCTCTAGTAGGTTGAGAAATAGACGAGATATGGTGACGTCTGCATAACATATAAGCCTGCAGACCATGTTAAAAACCCAACCTACCTTCTTGCATGTGACAAATGGAGTGGTGCTTTTGATATCCCTTTATCAAACAGGCAACACCTTCTCGAAGTTGGCATGTTTCTACGAAATTTGAACTCAGAAAATTATAATTTAGACTTGGTTATGCTGGCCAGTAAGAAATGCTGCACTGAGACAGAATTGAAGATTTCTGCTTTAGCCACTATTAGAGAAAGATTTCTTATAATGCACTAGTTGCATGTGTACACTGACAGTTTGGCAACCAAAACTATTCGTAATGCTAGTATATGTGTGTGTGGTGGGGGGGGGTTACTTTCACCACTTCAGCTTTAAGTGCAAACTGTATAAACTTTGACACAGTAGCTGCTGCCTAACTGGCTGAGACTGAAATCACACTAAAAGAGATTATAAGAACATTGCAGTATTCATTGATTCACAGGCTACTATTAAAGCAATTTTTTCAGTCATATTTTTAAATAATAGACATGCACTTAGTTGTCCCCATATAATTGATTCTTTGATGGTCAGTGGTTGAAATGTGACCCTGCAGTGGATTTCCAAGTCACTGTGGAGTGAGTGAGTGAATATTCACATCACACTGTTCAGCTACTTAAGGGCTTTCGGTAATGAACTTTGTAATTTTGAACCATGGTCAAGTGATGAAGACAGCACTTAAGCTGGCACCCCCCTCTAACTTTCACACCACACCAACAGGAGGATGTTTGAGCTCTTGACAGATTTAATATGCATCGCTCCCCTACATGGTGGGTCTTAAGCGGTACTAGGCTCGAACTCATGACATGGCACCACCAAGTTACTGTGGGATCACGGATAATGAGTTCACTGACCACGGCTGACTCCGACCTTCCCCAACCTGATCCTCTTGTTTGTAATCAAACTGCAAAAAGAATCATCAATACTAAATTTAAGGCTCACTTTTGAGAGAAGATTTGGGAATGTGTTGAGGAAGAATTTGAGTTCTTAACCCCTTAACTGCCAGTTAAAGGTTATGTGATTCGCCCCCAATGCCACCGTTTTTCACATAGGCGAGGATATGTGGTGTATGGGGGGGGGGGAGAAAAGGCACAAATAAGCAAATTTTTATCTGAAATAAGTAGATCCTTCACAAGCACACACTGTCAAGTTCATTTTATTGGATTCCAAAGCCTTCAGAAATGTTTTACTAAGAGTAGTGCAAAGAAAATAATCATATTTCAGAAAGGTGTAGGTATGTCCAAGATACATAGGGCATGATTGAGCAAGACTGATATATATGCTGGTGGCACTTAAGGGATTAACAGAAAGTTCCATTCCTTGTAACCTGCCAAGGCCTGTTAACTTTCAAATTAAAAGTGAAAATGATTACCTAGCAAAAGACCTGTACAGATTCCGTTCAGTAGATTCCCCAACTTGCCCTTTATGTAATGTTAAACAGATGTACAGAGACTTTTTGGTTTCTTGTTCTAGACTCTGTAATACAGCAGTGACTAATGCTGTTCTGTTTTTATTCTTTGAAATGTAGTTCCCAGTATTTTAAATTACAGATCTACAAGAGGAAACTTGACTCCAACTCCACAAATAGTGCACTACAAGTCTGATTGGTCAGCATTCCAGTAATGTTGTTACATAATTTTTACTAGCAAAACTCCAGATGCTTTTACAATCTGTTTTTGGAGAAATCTCCAATGAGGTTAAACAACAACAGATCCAATATAATTAGAATACATAATTATAATGTAGTATAATTTTTTATACATATTGCATAATTTGTATGAAAATTTTCTTTTAGAGATGCAATTCCTTATACAGGATGTCCGAGCTAAAAGTATCCAAAAGCTATGGCTGATTATAACCGAGCTATCCATTAGAATTTAAAAAATAATACGTAGAAATAACCTGCCACCAAGTTTTAATAGATTTTGATATGTGCATCTTTAGGAGCACAACAAATATCTAAATGGTAATAGAGTTCTCTTCAACTGTTTTGAAGCATATCAGGAGTTATTAGACGAATTGCTTGAAAGATACACTCCTTCAACTCTTTCATAGTTGTAATTTTTTTGTCTATACACAATGGATTTAATGAATCACCAAGCAAAATAGTGTAATGCAGTCATATCTGGAAACGTAGGTGGCCAGGCAATTGGGCCCTCTCTCCCAATCTAACTTCCTTGAAATGTCCTTTCAAAAATGAAGTAACATTACTATGATAGTGTGGTGGAGTGCCATCCTGTTGGAACAGAAAATCTAGTGGAATTTGTGGAACTTCAAAGCTTTCTAGTATACCAAAATAAACGTGTTCCATAACAGTCTTCTCTACGAAGAAAAATGGATCAATGATGTCATTTGTGTGTGTAGCAGCATTATCTGTATAAGCCAATAGCAGCCTCCGGACTGAAGTAATCATTTTGGTCTAGCCAGTAAGTTATGTGCTTACCAAACCGAAGATACCGGGTTCTATCCTATTAGATATGCGTGCCACTTCATTGGTGACCCTGGCTGAATACAGAAAAGGCAATCTCTGTCATGACGTCATCTACCTGCAAAAAGAGCAGCCAAAAAAAAAAAACTTGCCGCCACTCATTTGGCGCAGCAAAACAAACTCACCAGACTCACTTGGTGCAGCAAAATAAACTCACCAGGCTCACTTGGTGCAGCAAAACAAACTCGTCAGACTTACTTGATGCAGCAAAGTCGTCAGACTTGCGTGACGCAACTCCTCCAATTACAATAACTGCTCAAGCAACAAACTTGACATAATTGTATTGTTAATTTGCCTATCCACCAAAGTGTGTAGCGGTATGTTATGTGCATATGGAACCAAAGGTACCAGGTTCTGTCCTATCGGATAAGCGCGCCACTTCATGAGCATTCTTATCTACACACTAACTTTAGGTGCATCCTTTTCATATTTCACACAGCTGATTTCACTTCCCAAAATATACTTATTTCCACATATGTGAAAGTAAGATTCATCACTAAAAATCACATGCTCCAAAAAATTCGAATCCACTCCAATACGATTCATCAATTCAGTGGCAAATTCTAACTTGTGCAGTGATCTTTTGGTTTCTAATAGTGAAGAAGTTGAAGCTTGTATGCACTTAAACGCAGCCATGAACTGTGGGCCGAGGAATCTATTTTACCTAATAGACTTATCCGGACTCCTACAAAAGGAATCACATAAACGAATAACAGTGTCTTCAGTCAGAAAAACTTTAGGATAATTGCCAGTTTGATATACCAAAGTTCCTGTCTCCTTTAGAATTCTTTCCCATTTGGAGGATGGATTTTGATTTCAGAGGATCGACATTCTCTTCTCTTCGAACATGTTGTTGTACATGCATGATAGATTTAAAGTTCGTTAACCAAAGTATGTACTGCACCTTCTGCTGTGGAGTCCACATCTTTAATAATGAAATGAATGTGACAAGTTTATAATGCGTGAATAATGCATACATGTGTGGCCAATCAGACTAGATCCAAAATATCTTGGAGGGATTTCCAATCTACTGATGTGAAGTTTATTACATTTTGATGGGTACCGTAATTTCGCATGTATAGTCCGCACCATCGTATAGTCCGCAGACACGATTTTATATAAAAAAAATTTCAAAAATCGTCAGATAGTCCGCACCACCGGATAGTCCGCGGACTATACGTCCGAAATTACGTTATTTTAATACGGCAATATTAATATATTTTAGAAACAAAGAACTAAGTATAAATAGAAAAAAAGTACTTCCTTACTAATATACCTTCAGAAATAAAACGCTAAATACAAATAAAAAAACAGTGCTTACTAATTAATCATATATTAATTAATCACACATTCTACTACATTAACGAAAACCTTCAAATACCGATTCATCGGTATCAGAATTAAACAGTTCTAATATATTTTCGGGAAGAGTGTCCAAAAGTTCATTTTCAGCATCACTATCTTCACTGTCAGTGATTTCCTCGCTTTCACTAACAATCCCGGCTTTTATAAATCCCGATCATCGGCAGTTCACGACAGCGTGTGTTTTAAATTTCAACGATTTTAACCGTGAACAACCAGCGTATTATCCGCACTGGTGGATAGTCCGCAGCTTCAAAAATTCGCATTTTAAACACAGATAGTCCGCGGACTATATGCGCGAAATTACGGTAGTTCCAAAATAATAAGCCATAACTTTTGGATACTTTAAGCCCAGAATTGTGAATTTTTCATTAATTTTTGGACTGAAAAGAAAACCAAAATGTTGATGAAAATGGTATAACCATATACCATCATAATTTGCTTATTTTTTAACTCTGGCATTTTTCAGGAACACAGTTGCAACAGAATGTTAAGTATACATATGGTACTTTTTTGTTAGTCCTGCTATTCAAGGTATTTTTTTCCCAATATTTCCTCTGTGCTATGCAATGATACTTGCTTTGTTTGGCTTCATTCTGAGTGATAACTTAAATCAATTTCTTGTTAATCTAGAAAACTCGTAGAAAAAATAACTAAAATGGACGTCATTATAAAGTTGTGTAATTACAATTTTTTAAAATTTTTTTTACTTAAATCTGTTTTCCATTTTTCATAATCGAGTTGATCAACGCATATCACAGATGGTTGACATATCATGTCAAGTAAGCATTTTTATTGCAATTTTTCAAGTTATTGTGTTGGTTTTAAAAACTCATTCGTCTCGTGCTTTTTAACGTGTTTTTAAAAAAACTAAAGAACAATCTTGATTTTGACTTTTTTCAAGTTTAACAAATATTTTTCGTGAAGCTACGGATTATAATTTTTAATATCATTATAGTAGCACATGGAAAATTCCAAATGAAATCAAAATGCATTACTCCTTAAAAAAAATTCTGACATTTTTAAAAACAAATACAAAGAATATTTTTTTATACATTCCTAATTTTAAAGCATGGTCCATTTTGAAAGAAAACTTTTAATTTTTATATGCCAAAACTAAAGAGAAACACTTTAATAAACTTTCTCACTAATGCATAAAAAAAAACTGTTACAGATGGGACAGTAAAACAGTACGAGGTCTGACTAACTAGCGCGCGGGAGGAAGCAATTGCTCATCCAACAGATCCCCCCAATTCTTGCCCCCGAAAAGATGCGATCGATGGTTGTGAAAGCCACCAACCCCTTCAACCTTTAGCCGCTGCCGCCGTTCGGTGGCCCCGGGCCCAACGAAACCGGTTCCCGCTTGTAAGACAGCCGCTGCCACGACCATCGATTGGGGCGGCGCAGCCCTACGACACTTACCCGGTTACAGCTGCCCGGCAACCTCCGGGAAGCGTCACCGCCACTACCAGCGCCATTGCTGCTAACCTCTTTGTCTTCAGCTCGTCTGAGCCACGGAGACGCCATCGCCGCACGACTTAGCTATACTTACCCAGATACAAATTCGAATGCAAATCGTACAATTTGAGGCCAAAATTCTACACAAAAAACACTTTAGGAAATATGATTAGTTTTGAAAGAACTTTTTGTTGCGATCAAATACTTTTATGGGTGACCACAGCTGTTTTAAAATAGTTTGAAAAGGAAGAAGAAAAAAATAAGAACATAAAAAGATTGCTACACGATCAGATACGATGCAGAATACACGAGTGCGATCGTGATCTGGGAAATGTAATACACACCCAAAAAACAGCCGATCACTTTGAAAAATGGCTGATTTTAAAAAGGAAATATTTCTTACCATCATTCTCTTTTCTACCTTTGGATTTGCTAGGTGTAGGGTCAGTAGGTTTGGATTTTTTGGCCGCGACAGGGCTCAAATCAGTCGCCTGAACAGGTCCGTTAGCACTCGGATCTGAGGCGGCGGCAGGGAACGGTCGCTTGGACGCCTTGCGACGGCCTGATATTTCCGTAGACGCCATTTTCAACGATGGCTTGCAGATTCAAGAGGCTTTCAGAATTTTCAAAATTGTCCCTGGAATGAAAACAACAGTGCTTTGAAGATTAAGTATGTCCGATTACTCGTGATTTTTGACCAGCGGTCAAATTTTGCGATGATTTCTAACGTCGAGTACACGAGCGCTAGATAGACTGTCGAGGTCCTTACCGCTGAATAAAATCAATGGACGCCAGCGAAAGTGGCGCATGCGTAGTACGTGCAGCCACTCATGGGCAAGTCGAAATGTGCACCTTGACTACAGTTGCAAGGTGGGTAGCGGGTCGCTTGTCACAGCACAAAGTTAGTTATTTCACGGCATCTGTATGGGATGGTTACCCGACGGAGTCATTCTCTCTTCCAGAGAAAACTTCACCATACTTCAATTGTTTGGAATATGTCGGAGTGTTTATTAACTCTGCCGAGTTTTTCTCATTGGAAATCATTTTCGGTTAGTTTACTGATGGTTTCTTTTACTCTTTATATCAGTTAATTTAAAAATATGTTTTTTTTTTTTATAAAATTTTTGCAGTTTAATGATTTTTAAAAAAAAATATTACGAAAATTTATGTTTTAAAAAATATTCAAATTTGGAAAATTGTTTAAATTATAATGGTATGTTTTGCGTTTGTGATATTGCGGTAATTTTGTAGCAAAAAAAAAAAAATTATTTCTGTGTTTAAAAAATTTAATATTTTTTGGTGACGTGAGTGAAATTAAAAAATTTTTTTTCTTGATATAAGTCACAAAAATTAGTAGAAAAAATATACAATACGAATTCGAATGTAATTACGTGATAGAACATTTTTCAATATCTCCTTATTTTATGAAATATTTATGTTTATATTGCATGACGTAAAGTTGGTTTTTTTTAATCAGCTTTATTATTATTTTTTTTTTAGAATATCGAATTCATATGTTAAATCTAGAAAATTAGAACCATAAAAAATAGATATTGGTTTGTCAACTGAACATACTCAAAATTACAAAAACTGCTGCCTGATAACTCTTAATTCCATGCTTAGAACAAATGGGGGGGGGGGGGCATCAGGCAAACAGAAGCTTTATATGCAGATGATTTTTACTTATTGGTTTAATTTAACCGAAGGAAACAATAGGATATTTCAAAAAAAGAATTTTTTTTTCAAATCGTACCGTTTCACTGTTTTAAATAATGTTAAGAAGTTTGTCTTCATTTTTCAAAAAAAAAAGAGGGGAATCGATGTTTGTTTTTTTAAAAGTTTTTAAATAATCATAACTGTTATTACTTCTAAAAAAGAAAACCTTTAAAAAATTTTTTTTAATTTATTGATAAAAATTTATTTTTGTGCAAAAAAAAAAAAATATTTTTGTAAAAAAACATGAGTTAGAAAAAGTTTTTTTTTCGCAATTTTTTGCGTCACAAATATTTTTTTAAACTTTTTTTTATCTTTCAAATTTTTTAATATTTTCTCTCAAGAAAATCCTAATTTGTAGCATAAACTCCACATATTTTTTTAAAAAACCTCTAGTAATTCTGTTTAAAAAAAAAAATTTCTCTCTGTATTTCTTTCAGAACTTTTTACACATCAACACAGATACAATAATGCCCCGAACTTACGCGATAGATGGGACTGAGTGATAACCATGTAAGTCGAGGTATATTTTTTCGCATACAGTAGAACGTTGTTTATCCGAACGTTTATTATCCGGAGCGTCAAATATCTGAACCAAAGTCCGGATACGTTTTCGAACAGAGCCATGCTCAACATTTGTTTCGCGTGAGGCCAAAAGTGACGGGAAAACCCAAAGGTGAGGGTTATTTGGGGAATTTCAGTTGTGTGATTTGGTAAACATCTGTGTGGAATATTAGGCCAGTTTGTTTAAGTAAATGGGTGTATACTTGCTCTTTTGTTGAGTTTTGTTGATGTAGATAATGGCATGCTATGTAGAAGACTGGATTTCAAAAGCTAAATGATGAAGAGATTGTGACTTCCGTGCAAGTAGAATCCGACTCTGTCAACGATGAAACGGATGAAGACGAGGACAACAACAACAACGAAAGTAGCAAGGGTCCATCAAATGCTGACGCGTTTATGCGTTAGAGACAGCTGTGGAGTGGTACGAACAACATTCAGAGTGCTGTCCTACTCAACTACTGCTGCTGAAGAGAATCAGAGACCTTGCAGCAAAAAACACAAACGAAGGTGTACAATGGTACAGCGAAAAATAAGTGATTATTTTCTGCATTAAAGGTAAAATTGCGAAATTTTGCCCCTATTTTGCCTTTTTTTAAGTACGTTTCCCACATGTGATGATTTTCAACATTTGTATAGTGTTCGGTTTCATATAGTACATGGATCGCATTCGGTTATCCGAACAATCGCGTATCCGAACGGTGTCCGGTCCTAATTGATTCGGATAAACTATGTTCTACTGTACATGTAAATTATTTTTAGTTGGGTCCGAAAACGCTGAAGAAAATAATAGTTTAAAAAAAAAAAGGTTTTATGAAATCTTAAGTAACACAAATACAAAATTGAAAAACCGAAATTATTTTGATATATAAGGTCTCATAAAAGCTAAGTAGTCTGCTTGCTCAAAGAAGAGATTTTTTTTCTCGCGCGCGCAAAGTTTTCTATTTGCATGCTAAGAAATTTGTATTCCTTGTTTTGTTGAAAAAATACACTCTTCGTTGAAGTGTATATTTTCTAAAATTTATAACCATTTCTGAATTAAACTGAAGCCTTCAGTCAAACTCCTCAACGTTATTCGATCTACTGATTAAACTGGGTTTAAAGCATAGATTTTCGAACTTTTTTTGTCTCATAGACCCCTTGCCATATTTTTCGGTTTCGGGTAGACCCTTGCTTACCTAATATTGAATTTTTGCAAATTTATCACCTTAAATATCTTTTTGACAGCTGGTACTACTACTTACTTTAAAAGAATTAAATCTCTAACAGTAGTGAAGTATAGCTTTTTAAACTTAAGAACTTAACTTTAATGTTAATGAATTAAATTTAAATTAAAATTAATTAATTTGATACATAAAACAACTGAACAACAACCAAATATTTTTTAATGAGAGGGATAAATCTGGTGCCGTCAATAACAAATTTTCAATAGTTAATGTCAATCTAGTCAGGTTTAACCCTAAATCTCCTTTTGTTAGTAAGTGTCCAGTCCCCTCCCCCTTTTTTTGGTTTTGGAGATTGGCAAAATCACTGAAAATCCCTCTCACTAGGAAAAGCAATTAAAAATTTTCTCACCATATTCCGTAATTCACGACAAATAACAGAAATGTCTTTTTAAAGCCAAAATTGCCGACATCCATTTCTAAACTTTATTTTAAGATTGTTAGGGCCCATTCTGATCAGTTTCTATTGTAATTTGACATTTTTTTCAATGTGGTCATATGAATTCATTGTTTACTGTGGTAATACTATTAAAAAAGCAATCTCAAACTTAGTTTTAAAATCTGAGTAAAGGGCACTTAAATACTTATTGAACGTATTTTTTGAAATGTCCTGACAGATTGTCTGTGACAAATTGAGAAAAGTCGGGACTTCCAATATTATACTTCTATAATTCAATTCTAGAAATAAATGCTGAAATGGTCCTTGTGTCTTAATGAAATTTATGCTGTCACCTATAGTAACCATAAAATATCCTCACTAAATTTAGTAAATAAATTAGTTAAATTGGTAAAATGTGGTTTCCACTAGATCAAATTTTTTTTAGAGATTAAAGTCACGATCTGTGATTTAATGGGACCCACCATTATAGACCTCCATTTACACCTCTTGAACCTCCAAATTATTTTGGGGGGCCCCTTGCAGATCATCGTAGACCTCTGGGGGTCTGTATAGACCACTTTGGTAATCACTGGTCTAAAGACTCAAGTTCTTCAATGCCTTGCTCTTACTCGTGTATTTCTATGAGCTCATCAATTGTCAGCTTCTGATTGTGAGAATCCAATAGTTCTTAAACGTCATCATTGCCCACTTTTAAATTTATTTGCCTGACAAGATCGACAACTTCTTCAATTATATTACCAATTTCATCAGGCTCTGTCAGTGTTTCTGCCGGAGTTTCAATGGTGAGAAAAAAAAGAGAGGAGGAAGGGGGGACATTGTTATTTTGCAAAAGAACAACAAACAACAGACGAGATTTGAAAATCGCGTAACTCCGAATTCGCTAAGTCGGGGTAGCTTATAAGTCGAGGTATTACTATACCGAAAAAAGCCGGCGTATAACGCGCACTTTTAATACAAAAAAATAAGATGAAATTTAGGGGTGAGCGTTATAAGCCAGGTATAAAAACGATAGCTTTGAAAATGAAAAAGAGAGATGAGCATAGAAAAAAATCAAACTTCTACATCAGTGATTCCCAAAGTGGTCTATAAGACCCCCAGGGGTCTATGACGACCTGCAAGGGGTTCACGCCAGTGAAAAAATAATTTGGGGGTCTATAATAGTGGCTCTGATTAAACCAGATCGTAACTTTAATCTTTATAAAAAAAAATTGATGTAGTAGAGAAACCAGATTTAACAACCTAACTGATTTATTTTCTAAATTTAGTGAGGTTAATTCGTGGTTACTAGGTGACAGCATTTAAGACGAGGACCATTTCAGGATTTCTTTTTAGAATTAAATTAAAGAAGTATAATATATATATATTGGACGTCGCAAAATTTTCTCAATTTGTCACAGACAGTCTGTCAGGACATTTTAACCTTCGTTCAACATTGAAATGTTCTTTACTCAGATTTTGAAATTGGGTTTGAGATTGCTTTTTTTTTATAGTAATACCACAGTAGACAATAAATTAATTTAGTCACATTGAAAAATAATGTCCTATTACAATAGTAACTGCTCATAATAGGCTCTAACGATCTTAAAATAAAGTTTAGAAACAAATGTCAGCAATTTTGGTTTTTTTTTTTTTTTTTTTTTTGCGAATTATGGAATATCACGAGAAAGTCTTAATTGCTTTTCCTAGTGAGTGGGAGTTTCAGCAAGTTACCAATCTCAAAAGCAAAAGATGGGAAAGGGGGAACTGGACACTCATTAATAAAGGAGATTTAAGGTTAAACCTGACTAGATTGATATTAAATATTGAAAATTTGTTATTGAAGCACCAGATTCATTCTTTTCATTAAATTCATTTGTTTGTTGTTCAATTTATTTTGCGTAACAGTTTTATATATTAAATTAATTTATTTTAATTTAATTCAGTAGCATGTGTTCTTCTTAAAAACTATACTCTCTTCACTATTGTTAGAAATTTAATGCTTTTGGAGTAAGAAGTAGTACCAGCTGTTAAAAAGATAATTTAATATATTTGAAAAAAACCATAATTTGGTAAGCAGGATCGATCCGAAACCTAAAAACACGGCAAGGGGTCTATGAGACAAAAAAGTTTGGGAACCTCTGCTCTACATCATAGGTTCCCAACCTTTTTTGAACTGGCGCCCCCTTTTCTAGTGAATATTTCGATACTGCTCCCTCCCACTCTAGAGAAATAAGAATGCACATAATACTTAGTGAAAACAGGAGTTAAATTTCAAAAACTACTTTTGTTAAAATCCTGGGATAATATCTCGAATAAGACTGCGATACATTTCAGGTTTCTTCGTGAAAAAAAGTGGAGTGCGTGTTATGCGGCGAATATACGTGAAAATTAAAAAATTCTGCTTGAAAGCTTCGGTGCGCGTTCTACGCCAGATTTTACAATATGTATTTCATTTTATCTCTTACAGTTTTTTTCTTTCTATTTTGCATTTTTTTTTTTTAAATCTTATTATTCTTATTCCATTCATCTTTTGTAGGCTTTTTTTTATAAATATCTTTTTTAAGCTTTTAAATTTACCGTTTTCTCATTTATCTTTTTTTTAGTCTTTTGTGAATATTTTAATTTTTTTTATTTTGTTAGTCTTTGGTCTTTGTTAACCCTTGTAAGTCTTTTTGGAGTTTTATGTAAAAAAACATATGAAGAGTTTTTTTTTTTCACTATCCCCATCATGGGGAATAAAAAAAAAATTCCAACACAATATTTGATAGTTGTGAGATAAAATTTCTTAAATTATGACATGTGGTGCACTCAATTTCCATTAAAGAGAAGTTGGATGTAAACACAGTGATACATTGGCAAACCTTTACTATTAATTACTGATATTTATTATTATCGCGCACATACAAATGCTTTTAAAAATATCTCATATAATTTGAGAAAATATTTTAATAGAAAACACAGAAAGGGATACATGAAATAAATAAAAAACACATGAATACCTTCTTTTTTTTTCAAACTAAATCATCTCTGGATAAAATAAAAAAATTCGCAGTAATATTTGATAATTGTGAAATAAAATTTCTTAAATTAAGACTTATAATGAAGCCCAGTGGCTGAGTGGTTAGTGCATCCTGCTTCCACACCACAAGTTCGAGATTCAAACCCCGGGCTGGGCAAGGTTGACTCAGACTTTCATCCCTTCAGTGGATCGATAAAATGAGCACCAAACTTGCTTGAGAATTTAACACTGGGGGTTTCGCGTCAGACTGACTACCTGACCGGAACATCTGCTCAGGGCCCAAAGCCGCGTATACTGAGTTGGCCCTCATGGGCTGTTGCGCCATTGAGTTAAATTAAGACTTATAATGCATTATATTTCGATTAAATAGTTATTTGGGGTGTCAATATTAATTATTGTCATTCATTATTATCACCAAAAATGCTTTTTAAAAAAAATCTCTCGTAAAAAACGCTATTATTTATTTTTTTCCCGACAAAAAAATTTACTAATTTTTAGGTAATAATACATCTACACAAACTACTACACTCAGAGGCGCGACAGCTCATGAGTACCAAGGCCCACTGTGCCCATCTCAGTTTTCCTGACCTTGGGCGCTGAGGTGCATGAGCAGATGCTTAGGTCAGGTGGTCAATCTGACGCGAAATCCCCAGTACTTAGTTCTCAAGCAAGCTTGGTACTCGTTTATCGACACCTTACAGGTATGAAAGGTCTATGATACTTAAGCTCTCTTGTATTTCATTTTTCTAATTTCCTCATTACATCATGAAACCCCACATTTTTTTGTTAGACCCCTATTTCCATTTAATCTGTCGAGCTCAAAGTCCTCCCGCTGTGCTAGTTTGGTGAGAAGAGTGCCAACTCAGATGTCGTCCTCGACAGTTGACCGAGGCTCAAAATTACGAGGTCCGTCGCCAATAGCCTTCGTGTTGCTTAACAGTGCAACGTTAATATAACTCATTTACTCTATTGAATTTAATATGCATGTACATTTTTATTATCGTAAAATCCGGCATATAACGTGCACCTATATTTTCAAGCTGCATTTTTGTACTTTTAGACATATTCACCGTATAGCGCGCACCCTCTTTTTTTTCCTAAGAAACCTGAAATATACGTATGAAATGCTTTTGTTTTGAAGTCATTTATTCGAGGTAATTACTTCAAGTTTTAGAAAAAATAATATGTTCCTAGAACTACCCCCTTCCCCCCCCCCCTCCTTGATGTTCATTAGGATTGTCATTCCTTTTGAATAAACAGTATTTTGATCTATTTGGAAGTCTAACTTTTTTTCTAAGCTTATCTTTTTAACACGCTTTTATAAACTTCACTTGCATGTAACGGAATCTTAGAACTCGATTTTTACCCACTTAAAAAGATCGGATTCATTCGAAATTTCGCACACTTGTCAAGGACCGATGGCAATACAATAATTTCATAATTTTGTTCCATTGTCCTTTTCAGGATCGTCAGGAATAAGGATAATCAAATTTGGCGACAATACCATATACCACTTCCAGATCTGGCGACTTATTGCATATGTCATTTTTAAATTTGGCGACTAATTTCAGATTTAGAGACAAAAATAATAAGGTGTAACACTAAAGCGAGTGTTTTGAATTTAAAGCTAATTATATGCAAGTATAAAATACACTTGCGGTTAAAAGAAATAAAACAAAAAAAAAGTGTTCTGTATCTGAGAAAGTGGAGGGTGGGTGTGTGTTAGCAATTGCTCACCATAATATAAACATTTTTCTGAAAATAAAAATATTTAAGCTCTCATTTCTATATCCGGCGTGTAACGCGCAGCCGTAAATTTCGATGTTATTTTTTGTGTTCAAGTTTACCGTAAAATCCGTTATACGCCAGATTTTATGGTATTTTACATGATGATCTTTAATGTGGATTCAGAATTCGAATTTGCATTTTCATTTGAACCCCTAGTAAGAATATTGGTGAAAATCAATACCGACATACGGTAACTATCGAGGTTAGATAGGCAAAAAAAAAAATGAATACTTAATTTATTTTTTTACTAATAACGTTCATAAAACTGAAGATTATTTTAAAATAAAAAAAGAATTTAAACTAATGATTTTATTTCTTCCCCAGACTCAGGGTCTTTGATGACAGGCAGATAGATCTATGCAAATATGCTCGAATTCCTCCGAATATGTTTTTTAGGAAGAGAATGTCAATCTTTTTCCTCATCTTCATCAGATGGCACTAGGATGTCTTGCGAGAGTAAGTTCCTACTTTTGAAAGAAAATAGCAGAACTGTTTTCAAAATTACTTTTCATTTAGCTCAAAACTTTGTGTTTGTGTGTGTATCAACACCCCCTGATTATTATTAACAATAATATTATTATTATTTGGAGAAAGACGTCGACTCACGATTTCTTGAGATTGAGCGGAGAGCCAGATGAATTACAAAATCATTGCTAATTCCAAAATCTTAACTCGCATGCACATGTAAATTAATATATTTTTTAAAAAACCCTCTGTCTTTCTCTATGTAATAATTCCTTTTAATTTCATCCTGAATAACATTTTCATTTGTAATGGTCCTGGCCTTCAGGACTCACGCGTAAATAACAAGCTTGCCCGCCTAACAGGAATCATTGTAACCGTCTGTTGGAAAATTAACAGCTTACATATACAGTCGACTCTCGATGATTCGAAGTTGGAGGGACCAATGGAAAACTTAGTATTATCAAGCGCGCGAATTATCAAGAGGATTAGGAAAAAAACTTCCAAAGTACACGTAGAGAAGTTTTTGATGTGTAACATCTTTCCTCTCGATTGCTGGAGATTTGTGGGAGTGATTTCGTGAAAAGGGACGGAAATTCGTAACAGGAAGTTGGGGAAGCGCGTGCTATTTAATTTGACCAATCAGCGCGCTTGTTGGTGTCTCTTCGCTACCCTCCAGTGAAGTTCTGTTTTTTCTCCTATGTTCGGGAGGGACTCCCCAGCCCCCTGCAGTCTAGGCCTTGGGATCTTTGTTTTTGTTTTGTTTTCTCACTTTAGGATCAGAGAAGAAGCTAAGTCCTTTAGCTGGATCTTGTAAAGATATATCCGTGTGGGGCCCAACTCTGGTAGCCATCAAGCCGCCAGTTAAATTTAGCATTTCAGAATATTCTAATTTAAAAACTCGGTCTTGTTTGCGCTTGACTCTAAATTCGCACATACCAGCAAGTCTTATTAGACTTCACCAAGGATAAACTTGCGATCCTTACGCTCAATTGTCAAAGTCTGAGTGCTTACCAAACAGATTTCGACGTTATTTCACAAAATTGTTCGTTACTCATGGTGCCAGAGACGTGATTAGATAATGACGAACGTGTTTCGATACCTGACCTCGATTACTGCGTACAATTTAAACGACCGGGCCACAGAGCAGCTGGTGTTGCGATCTATCGCAAACAGAACAACTCACATGTTGTGGCTCCTATGGATATTACTTATCGTCAAACAAGTGGATTTGGTATTGTTATTCAAGATATTGGGGACATAAGTGCGGTAGAATGCTGATTTGAAAATGGACAAACAGTGATTTCGGTTGTCGTATACATTTCTCCGAATCAAACGGTTCAAAAAATTAAAGATTTCCTACATTTTTTACTTTTACCATATACCGAAGGTGGTTTTGCTCTTTTAAAAAAAACTATCACTCGCTTTCCATGATTTTGATCAATCGCTTTCCATGATTTTTAAAGTTAACTTTAGTTTGCTAGAAGCCAAGCCACTCATAGTTTTTTTGAATGATAAATTCAAGCTCGACATGAACACAAATCGAAATGTTTGGACAACTAACAGTGGTACTGCTATTGACGCTATTTTTCAACGGTTTTTAAATACTTCGAAATCACGAGTATATATGTCATATTTTAGTTATCATAAGTTATCATTACCGCTCTTCTCCAAATTGAACAAAAATAATTATTTTTGATAAAAAAAAAATAAAAAAAAACTGCACATTACTCTTTGTGTTAATAAAATAAAATTTTCATTAAAGATATAATTATTCCATAGAAAATTATTTCCAATCATACTCGATAAATCTTTTTCAGGATTTAAGTTGCTATTGCGAATTTATCACGATAGCATGTCAGATGTTACACATCGTATGCGACTACTGTAAGGCTCGTTTCTTTTTTCTATCACATTTAAATTTGAAACTATGAAATAAAACAACAATTGTGTACAGATGTATAAAAATATTTTAAAGTATTTTTAAAAAGTACATATTGTACAGTATAAATATTATGCAGATGTCTTGTATTAAAAGAAAACATTTATGTATTAAAAACAATTATTAAAAGAATACATATGCTGTGCATAATTAATCTTTTTTGACAAAAAAATCTGTTTAATCTTCTATCGGTTCCATCAAACGCTGTCCTAACTCCATTGGTTCTACAAGGCAGGTTCCAGTTCCGGCCATACCCTATTTGGTGCCACATGCCATAAGTTACACAGATGAGTCATAAATCATCGTGTCACTCCGACGTAAAATACACAATCATTGACAATTCTTCTTCACAGTATCGGAACATCCTTTCTGAACACATGAATAGCAAAACCACGTATTAAACGCAAGATATGGACGACTGACAGCAAGTGCGGTGGGTCTATTGTCCACTTAAAGAAGAAAAGCAATAAAAGTATCTTTTTTCTTGAGGAACCCTGAAACACAAAGAAGGGATGGTCATCAAAGGGGCTACGTTAAAGGGGAGATACGTAGAGACAATGCAATACAAAACATGTAAGCTCCAACCTGCTTTCTACAGGACTCTTCGTGATAGTGAGTGTTCGAATTGTCGAGAGCTTTATAAGATAACTTCGAATTATCGCGTGTTGTAGATTGGCTAGCTGCAGATTTTACTTCGAAATATTGAGTGTACCAATACGTATTGTTTTAGTTTGAAATATCGAGAGTTTTTCTAGGGGCTTAGCATGTACTTCGAATTAGCAAGAGGTTCGTATTATCGAAAGTTTGAATTAGCGAGAGTCGACTGTATTCAAAAGTAAGATTACGTCAGAAATTACCGAACGATAGCTTTCCACCAATCATAGCCTCCGTCCACAGAAGTCACGCGGATTTGCAAGACTTTATGTTGCCGCTTCTTATAAATAGCCAGGACTCTGAAGCTCCTTTTTTGGGGGGGGGGGCTCTCTTTGTCTTCAATATGTGAAATGTCTCTGCTGCTTATTGTTTCTGCTATGCGACTCTGTTAATCATTGTTGCTTAAGATGTGTATGTTTGTGTGTATTTCATGTAATAAAATGTACAATAAACCAAATTTCTTTCAACAAAGAACTGTTTCATCAATAACCTCCAGATAACATAAACCATTTTAAAATATGATTCAATTAAGAAATTCTTTACAATGGATACTATTATGTCATATATATAAATGTAAAGATAGCTAATTTATAATCTAAACAAAATTCTATTTCCTATTTAACATTTATTTTCCCATCCTGTATATTCCAGTTTTAAATTAAACAGCTAATACTTTCTCAGAAAGAATAATCTAAACATCAGATTCCAATCCCAGTTCATTAACTCTTACACACGGTCATAGGCCGTCTCCAAAACATTACTCTCCATTCGAAACCTAAACACAAAAATTGATGATTTAGCAGTTATGGAAATAAATATACAATCCAATTAAAATTCTGAAACAGTTGCATTGATTTGTCTCGCATGAAAATGAGTTCGATGGCTGTCTAAATAAAAAATGTTTTCCATGCTTACTTCAATTCATCACATATATACAGTGGTCAAAATAAGTGTTCGACATGCTAAGATTTCTGCATACATATATTGAATTAATAAACACTGTATAAAAAAAAACAATCTTTATTGATCTTAAACCAAAAATCACCGTTATTTCATTCAAAGGATGTGAAACAAACAAAAAAAGTATTCAACAAAACATAAAAATAATTTAAATAATGTAAAACTAATATCTAGTTACTCCTCTCCAACGGATGACTTTTCTTAAACGCTGTGGCATCAATTTAACCAAATTTTCTGTCACCCTTTGGTCAATTTTCTCAAAAATCGTTGCATGTCTAATACTTACTTTGACCGCTGTATATGAAAAAAATCATTAAATATTGAACTCATTCAAAAACTTTGTTTTTAGTTTCATTACTAATTGAGAGAAAATTTTCCGTTATGAAACAGTAAATTTCGTGTCGTTTGGAGCAGAAGTGACTAGTCTTAATTCCTTTAAATCAACAAAAGATAATTATGTGTTTACTGTCAAATTCTTTTGTGTTAAAATTTAAAACCATATGTAGTTTTATGATATCAGTTTGGTACGTTTTATCTTCTAATTAATATGGATTAATTATTAAAATATATATATGTGTGTGTGTTTCTCAATCGGCTCTTATATACATACAGAATATATTTGTGTAATATGTACAAGTAATGTTTATATTAGCTTGAAGGCATCATAATCTTCCAAAAATTATTTCGAAAAGGACTGTAATATCCCTAACTTACGCGATAGGTTGGATCTAGTGATAATCGCTAAGTGTAAGTCGGGATATGATTTCATTTATAAATTATTTGTAACTGGAAATTAAAGAAAATAATAATTTAGAGGAAAAATATGTAATAAAATTTTAGTTAACGCAAATACAAAATCGCAAACCAAAGCCATTTTGATGTAGACAGCTTAATAAAATCTGACAAAGTAATCTTCCGGCTCAAAGATTTTTTTTTTTTCTCACGCAAAATTTCTTCATAGTATGCTAATATTTTTTAAATCCATGCTTAGCTGAAAAAATACACTCATCTCTGCATGCATTTTAAAATTTGTTAGCCTTTTTCAATTAAACTGAGGCCTTTAGTCAAATTTCCCCATTATATCGTCATCCGATCTTCGGATTGAAGTGGGTCTAAAGCAGCGATACTAAACCTGTAGGCCGCATGCGGCCCATCGGGCCTTTTTAAGTGGCCCTATCACGCCCCATTGCTCTGAAAAATTGGTGGAAAATTCTTTGTTAAAAATCAAATATATCATTTTTGCTGTCGATGTCGTATGGGTGCGAATTGATATTTATTCCTGATTAGCGATAATATACAACAGTGGAGTAGCGACCATTTTATGAGTGGAGCTAATTTTTAACTATGTATTAAAAAT
This sequence comes from Trichonephila clavata, assembly GCA_019973975.1. Lineage (NCBI taxonomy): Eukaryota > Metazoa > Arthropoda > Arachnida > Araneae > Nephilidae > Trichonephila > Trichonephila clavata. The sequence continues at coordinate 48,425 of BMAO01021958.1, forward strand.
TTGGGGGAAAATTCTTTGTCAATATTCAATTTTGCTTTTTACTGTTGGTGTCATAAGGATACGAATTGATACTTTTTCTTTTTGGAACGGTAACAGTTAGTGATGACAGACAACAGTGGAGTAGCGACCATTTTATGGGTGGAGCTAATTTTTAACTGTCTTCCTTGCAAACAAAAAAAATTCGAAGAAAATAGATTGGTTCAAGATAATTGGAAAGGTGACTATTTTGTAGTGAAAAACAAGCATGGTTCAGTAATTGTTTGATTTGACACGAAAGTGTTGTGTTTAAAAAATACCAATATATAAACAGGTATCATTCAATGACACTTTTCCTCGAGTGAGTGAATATTAACGTCGCACTATTTAGCAACACGAGGGCTTTTGGCGACGGACCTCGTAATTTTGAACCATGGTAAAGTGACGAGGACTACACCTGAGCTATCACCTCCTCTCCTAACTACCACACCAAATTTAACATACATCGCTCCCCTATACGGTGAGTCTTTAATGGTGTGGGCTCGAACTCGTGACAAGTCAGCCACGATCCGAAACCTTGACCTTGACCACTAGGCTACCGCGGCTACACACTTTTCCTCGAAGTTCTCTTTCAAGACGGGATAAATAGGGGCTTTCATGAATAATCTTTACGACAGCAAAAAAGTGTTCTGTCAGTGATAATGTCACAGCAATGACAAAGGTACCCTATGAAATTTGTTACATTATTGGTAATCATACCATATGAAACCTTTTACTGATGCAGAAATTATGAAAAAGTGATTTTTAAGTTAAATGTGTGCTTCCAATGTAGAAAAATTTTCTGCCAAAAATAAAAAAATAATAGTTAAAAAAGGCAAAATAGGAGTTTAATATTTTGATCAATTTCCACATTTCAAATTTTCTATGTTATGTTGGTCTTAGAGCATTTCTCCCCCCCCCCCACCCACGGTCTTAGAGCAATGCTCATGTTGCGGCCTGTGTGAAATAGCTAACATATGTATGCGGCACGCCAGAAAAAAAGGTTGAGTACCCCAAGGCTCAAGTTCTTCAATGTCTTGCTCATGCATTTCTATGAACTCACAATTGTCAGCTCCTGATTGTGGGAATCCAGCAATTCTTCAACGTCATCACTATCCACTTAGAAGTGGATATAGTGATTTATTCTCGCCAACTTCTTCAATCACATTATCAATTTTACCAATTTTTTTCTCAAACAAAAGATGAGTCGAAGAGATATGAAAATCGCGTAACTCCGGGTTCACCTAAGTCGGGCTGTGAGTGAGTGATTATTAACGTCGCACTGTTCAGCTACAGGAGGGTTTTTGGCGACGGACCTCGTAATTTTGAACCATGGTCAAGTGACGAGGACGACACCCTCTCCTAACTACCACACCAAAGGGAGGACGTTTGAGCTCTCAACATATTTAACGTCATTGCTCCCCTACGCGGCGGGTTTTCAGTGGTACTGAGCTCGAACTCATGACACGCCAGCCATGATCCGATACCTTGGCTACCGCGGCTACAAGCGTAATTCGGGGGGTCGTGTAACTCGAGGTATTAGTGAAAAACTGAATTGTAATTTAGATACAAATTTTTATTTGCTTCAATTAGGGAAAACTTTTTTTTTTTACTCTTTTATAAATTCAGATAGCTGTTTATTTAAAATTTCCAAATTTTAATGCAGAATATATTTGCTAATTGTTCATAATATGAAGAATATATTTGCTAATTGTTCATAATATGTAGAATATTACTGAACTTAAGAGTATAGGAAAACCTCGTATTAAAAGGTACATTTATAAAACGGTTTCGCTTTAAAAAAGCTCGAGAAGAAAATGGGGGAAAACCCTCATATAAAATTATCCTTGAGCACAATTTCATTCTAACACTGTTTGGGAGTTTAAATTCCTGTGTGTTCAATTCTTAAAGTTTTTAAGAATAACCTGTAACTTCTTCGACTAAGGTCTTTGATGCCAACGCAGTCGCAAAACAAAAGCTCTGCTCGAACCCACGAAAAAAGTTCTCGCTGCCAGAATTAAATTATAGCCGAGAAATTACAACAGCAATAACCAGACTAAGGACAAAACATTTTAAGGGCATGAAGATTCTGCCTGATGGATCCAGATCATATGTGGAATGCAGGCACTGCCCAGGCAAGCAACTGGATCCCAAACACCTTTTTAGCAGTCCTTCCATTGTTGGTGCCCTTTTTAAAATAGACAATGACTACATCAGGGACATCCTATACTCGGATCGTGCTATGGATGTTGCCACGGCAGTGATTCACGCCTTTGGCAATATTTGATTCATTTCTATATCTTTATTTTGTTATATACACTTTGCACTTTGTCATACACGACAACAACAACAAGAATAAAATTTAAAATAAAGGAAATATCTCCATCCAAATTGATATAAAATAAAAAAAAAAAATCTTAAGGAAACTAGGACATCATACGCATTTCAAAAAATCGATTTTTCAATTTTAGTTTTAAAAAATGTGCATATTTTTCTGAATTTAATAATGTGTAACACTTAAATGTTCGATGATAAAATAATCTTAAAGTATGAAAAAATCAATTGATAAAAATGTAAACAAACTACCACGCCTCTTTTGACACATTTTAAAAGATAGTTCATCTTGTGTTTAATGTATGTAACCCCATTAATTTGTTTTTACTAGAAAGGAACAATAATATTTTTCCTCTTTTTAATGTCTTAATTTTTTTGAACAAATAGTTTTAAATGTGAAAAAAGGGGAAAAAAAATCAAGATTTTCAAAACTTGAAAGTTTTTGGGCTTTTTCAGAGAAATTATGCAATAATTTTATCAAAAAACTATTTGAATAAATTTTGTATATTAAAGAAATATTTTTATATAAAAAATGGTACCTAAATGAAAAAATATGTTTGATAAAATTATATTCACACACAGCTCTAACAAAGGGGAAAAAATTTTAATTTGAAATTATTTTTATAAATCTAGAAAAGGTTTAAAGTATCATATGAGGTATATAAAAGTAAGCAGGAAAAGGTTGTCAATGTGAAAGCATTGCTACTTTTAGTTTTTAGCATCTTTTCACGTAGTGTAAAAAATGCGCTATTAGGACGCAAATTTCGTCTTCGTTCCAAATTTTGTCTTACCTTTTTCTCAGCCAATAATTAACCGATTGACCTCAGGTTTTTGGCATTTGTGCCCTAGATAAGCCGAATCATATTTAAATTTAATAATTTTAAAATTATTTTTAAAAAAATTTAATTTAAAATTGTTTTTAAAAATTTTTTTAAAAAGTATAGTACTATATACTTTCTGTGTTAGTAAAAAGTTCATCAGTTGCATTATTGTAAAATACAACATGTGAAAAACGCGCTAAAATTACTTGACCATGCCAATGATTGATATCTTGTTTCACTTTTTCTCCAAAGCATAATTTTTGCCTTTAAGTACACTTTTAAAATAATTATTGCATTATATTGTTCCAAATTTTTTTATACTATACAGGATATCTGTGCATATAGTTAATCCATTTTTTTTTTAGTGTAAGTAGTACATAGTTTTTAAAAAAGAAGTTTTATGTATGAAAAGAGTGGTGGGGAATAAAATTTTTCAAAATTACAAATTTTTATAATTTTTTTAAAGAAACTATCCTAATATTTAACTAAAAAAATAGGTTTACTATATTTTGTGTATTGTTTTATATATGGGTAAAAAAATATTACATATATAAGGGATACATTTTTAAAAATGGTACCTAAACATAAACATGTATTATGAGATCTCAAAAATTATGTCAAATTTAAATTAAACAGAGACAGGGAATAATATCAAAAAAAAATTTTAAGTCTCAATTCCTGCTTAGGTCAACAAAGAAAAATTTTATTTTAGTTACTTTTTATTAAATAGTTACAATTAATATAAATGTGTTTATATACATATATGACAGAATGACAATTTTTAGTGACAAAATAGAAAGCGATTTTCCTTGCAATTTTTTCCATTTTCCCCTTCTATATACTGTGTTAGAGTATTATTTTTGTTTGTTACCATTTTATTCATTAATTAATTTTAATTATTCCAATAAAATAGCATAACGAAAAGAAATCACATTCTCAGAAATTAAGCCATTCCTGGTGAGATTGGAACCCACGACCTTTGGATTAGAAGTCCAACACGCAATCCATTGCGCTACAAGGACACAATGAGCGATTTTCCTTTTTTATATATGGTGTTAAACTATTTTTATTTCTTTTTATTCATTAATTATATCTAATTAATGAATTAATATTTGAAAAAAACTGTTATTAACATCAAGTGTCATCCACTACAAGTTTAAAAATATGTATTTCAACTTGAGTGAATGAATAAAAGCATTTTATTAAAGATTGAAAATTTGAACAAGATAATTATATATATAAATAAATATGTATAGGGAAAGTGTGAACTAATAGCAGGAATTGTGAAAAATACATCCATTGTTACAAATTACATTTTTATTCAACAGCTAAAATTACTATTAGAGAATTAATACGCACCAGTTAACTGGAAATTTTAAAGAGAGCTTGTTGCTTTTAAATCGTTTTTCATTGCTGAACGTAATCCTAACAGTACGATAGGCAAAATATCGGACCAATCAGTGTCCTCATGGGCAATATTAGCACTTTTGAGATGCCTGTGGAATCGTTCTTTCATTCCATTACTTTGGGGATGGTAAGAAGCTGAATGGATTCTATGGCTGCCCAACATGTTTTTAAGCTTTCTCATAAGAGAAGATTCAAAATTTGTTCCTTGATCAGTTGTAATTGTAACAGGTGTGCCGAAACGGGAAATCCAACCATTTAAAAGTGCACGAGTAGTGGTTTCTGCCAACATGTTTTCAGTAGGAATAACTTCAGGCCACCTGGTATACCTATCTATAATAGTAAGACAATATTTATATTCTTTGGATGGTGGATATGGTCCAATATAGTCAATATGAATATGTGCAAATCGAGCATCTAGTAGAGCAAATGAGCTAAGTGGAGCTTTGGTATGTTTGAATACTTTCGCTCGCTGACGTTTTTCACAAGCTCGAACTCTGTTTTTAATGTCTTTACTCATTCCTGGCCAAAAGAAACGCTTAGAGATTAAATTAGTAGTAGCTGAAATTCCAGGATGTGATAGGAAATGCAAATTTTCAAGTACCGCTTGTCTAAGCTTGTGACGGATCTATACGCGGATCCATTAATATCTTCGTATCTCTTTAAACAAAATATTTAATTCAAACAATTTTCATCGAGTAAGCAAACGTGATTTATGTAAATGAGGTATATTATATAAATTTGGTTTTCGCGAGTTGGCAGTAAGGAAGGAAGGAAGTGATTTGTTTACACGTTGTTGTTGACACGCTGAAGTGGATACGTTAGATGTGTGCAAATAGGAGTTTAACAGAAGTTTGAGAATTAGTTTTAAGTGAAGATTGAAAAGCAGTGGAATTAATTAAAGATTACAGAGCGTGGATCCAACGACATCGATCAAGCCAATAGAAATCACCTGCAAGTTTCCAGTGTAGGATCTGATGTGTTAAAGGTTCAGGTACTGTATATTTGATTAAGTAGAAGCTAGTTATTAGTGTGCGACGTAGTTATATTTGAGCGTCTTTAAGCTCTCTTAGATTCAGTTGAGGGTCTGTAGTAGTATCCCCGTGTTATAGAATCTCACCTCCGCACTCTACTGTAATTCATATACCTTAATTAGAATTGTATTGTGTCTGTTTGATAATTATAAATAAGAATTAGTAAATTAATTAGATTGGCAATAATGTCTATGGATTATTCTGTTCCTCCTACACATCTAGCCGGATTTACAGGTAAACAAGAGGGTTCGGATGTAAGAGGTAACCGAACGTTACCACAGGCTTTTTAGGGACGAGAGGTCGAGGGTTTCTAAGTGATTTATCACTAACAAATAGATGTTTGAAAATCTTTTTAGTTCTTGACTGGAAAGAGATCTTTTTCGACTTCGTGAATAGAAGGAAATACTGCATCATTTACATCCTGTTGCATAAGAGAGATTTATGTTTACGCAGTTGCAGTTTCCAAAAAAATTAAAAGGCCGAGTGGTCTAGGCATCGGATCATGGCTAGCGTGCCATGAGCTCAATCCTAGTACCACTAAAGATCCGCCGTGTAGGGGCGCGATGCACGTTAAATCTGTCGAGAGAGCTCAAACGTCCTCCCGTTGGTGTGGTGTGGTAGTTAGGAGAGAGGGGTGCCAGCTCAGGTGTCGTCCGCGTCACTTGACCATGGTTCAAAATTACGCGGACCGTCGCCAAAAGCCCTCGTGTTGCTAATCAGTGCGAAGTTATTATTCTCTCACTCACCCCCCAAAAAATTAAAACATTAGAAAATGTAACAGATTCGATAAGAGTTTCATTGTCGATTTCCGCGTTAAAATCCAGTGACGTAACGGAGAATAATTAGTCCCACCCCCACCCCCCTGTAAAGTCAGATTTTGGGCCCCAAGACGGATAATTTTTAGCCAATAATTTTTAATTGTCATGATTATTTTCTTAATACATAGAGCAGGGGTGGTCAACCTTTTTGGGAAGAGTGCCACAATCTGATGATAAAAAGTTATGCGTGCCACTTTAAACTTTTACAACAAACAAAGGAATATAAAAAGATAAAAAAATGTTACTTATGGGCTTATTATGAAATTTTTACGCTAAGTACATATTTTATGCAAGTTAACGTAGTGGAAATTTAAAAATAATATGATAAATAAGACAAAAGAGTACGAGCTTAAGTTTTATTGTTAAAAGTTTCTTTTCAATTTCAATTAATTAGGTTAGGTTGTGGTAACCCCTGGTTACTCCTTACATCCGAACCCTCCTGTCTATCTGTAAACCCGGCTAGATCTGTAGGAGGAACTAAATAATCCACAGACATTATTTCAATCTAATTTGATTGATTAATTCTTATTAATGATTATGAAACAGACACAACACAATTCTAATTAAGGTATATAAACAATGGTAGAGTGCAGAAGTGAGATATTCTAATGCGGGGATAATATTACAGAACCTCAACTGAATCTAAGACAGCTTAAATACGCTTATTTACAACTACGCCGCACACTAATAATCAGCTTTTACTTAATCAAGTTTACGATACCTGGTTCCTTAATGCTTCGGATCCTTCACGGGAAACCTCTGGCACTTTCTTTAGTTTGATTAAATGACGATGGCTCCACGCTGTGTAATCTTTAATTCCACTACTTTTCAATCTTCACTAATCACTTCTACTTGCACACATCAAACGTATCAACTTCAGCTTGTCAATAACTACGTGGCAACAGATCACTTGCTTCACTTAACTTAACCTCTTACTTCACTCTTTTCAACTCGCGAAAACAGAATTTATATAATATTCCTCATTTACATAAACCTCGTTTGGTTTCTCGATGAAGGTTGGTTGAAATAAATACTTTGTTTTAAAGAAAAAAGAAAAAATTAGTAGAAACGCGTATAGATCCGTCACAAGGTATAAAATAAAAATTAGTAACAAGAAAAATTTATTTCTAAATAATTATTAAACAGTCGGTACTTTCTTATTGTGGTTTTTTTATTTTTTATTTCGTAGGTTTTTTACTGAGTCATCTACATTAGGACCAGTTCTCGAAGATGCTAACAGAATCGGATTGTTCTAGGTGTGCATCAGTTTCTCTTTTTTTCTCTCCAAAATCCAGAAGAAGTAAAACAGTCTAGAGTGTGTTCACCAAAGAAGATACAAGATCAATCAGGATTGTAAAAGAACAATCCTTTCCTTGTAATCTTAAATTTAAATGTCTTGTATCGGTAAGAAAACCTAAATCTCAAAGCCTATCTTCATTCTTGAGAAGAAGGCATTCGCTAGGCAATTCATTGTTTTCTTCCAGATACTTTAAAAAACAGAGGTTCCCAAACTTTTTTGTCTCATAGACCCCTTTCCATGTTTTTCGGTTTGGGGTAGATCCCTGTTTAATTAATATTGAATTTTTTCAAATTTATCAACTTAAATGTCTTTTTGACAGCTGATACTACTACTTCTACTTTAAAAGAATTAAATTTCCAACTGTAATGAAGTATAGTGCTTAAAATTTTAAAAGCCCTTGTTAATTAAATTAAAAGTTTATTAATAAATAAAACTGTTAAATACACTAACTATACAACAAACAAATTATTTTAATGGGAGAGATGAATCTCTAGCACTACAATATCAAATTTTCAACATTTGGTATCAATCTTGTCTGGTTTAATTTTAAATCTCCTCTGTTAGTAGTGTCCAGTTTTTTTTTCTTCAAGGAAAAGCAATGAAAAACTCCCTTACAATATTCCATAAGTCGGGAGAAATAACAGGTTTGACTTTTTAAAGCCAAATTTGCTGGCATCCGTATCTAAACTTTAAGATCTTCGTTAGTGCTTATTATAGTTCATATTGTAATGTGACATTGTTTTTCAATATGACCATATGAATTCATTGCCTACTTTGATGTTGCCATAGTCAAAGCATTCTCAAATCTGGTTTCCAAATCTGAATAAAAGGCATTTAAATGTTGCACGTAAGTTAAAATGTTTTGATAGATTGTCTGTGACAAATTTAGAAAATTCGGGACCTCCAGTATTATAATACTTCTTTAGCTTAAACCAGGAAAGAAAAGTTGAAATGGTTCATGGTGAAAATTAACCTCATTCAATTTAGTAAATAAATCTGTTAAATATATATAGATAAAATTTGGCATACACATGATTATAAATAAAAATCACGATTTAGTTTAATGAGAGCCGGTATCACATAGACCCCCACTTGCACCTCGTGGACTCCCAAATTAATTTTCGGCTGACGTAGACCCCTTGGAAGTCGTCATAGACCCCTGGGGGTCTATATAGACCACTTTGGGAATCACTGCTTTAAAACATACTTCCTCAAAATCCAGAATCCCACGAATAGACTTCTTTCGGAAAACCAAAGCACACAACTATGAAGGAGTGTTGTCTACATAATAACACTTTTTATTGTTATTTAATTAAGTGTATTTAAAACAGATTTTGATGTTTTATTTTGTCTGAAACCACCACCTTTCAAAAAAAAATTAGTATTTATTATTATCTTTTCAAATTTTTTAATCTTTCAATAAGTCTTGGCGTGTTGCCACCCTGATATAGAGGCAGAACTACAAGCCATCAATACAAAGAGCCGCACGAGGTTTGCCGACCCCTATTCAAGTTAGTAAAGATACATCCATTCTGTTTACATGTAATAGATTTACTCAAATCATGACCTAAAACCACATTTGCGTTGTACGCAAGCATGTAAAGATTACTTTATTGCCCTGAATGGTTGTCTGGTAAATAACTACATAGACTGGGGGAGGGGATTCCTATGGTAAATAAACGGGGATAAACAGAAATCAGTTGACTCCTCACTCATGACCTGAAGGAAGACCTCCTGGTGTGTTGAAGTTGTGGCTATCTCATCAAGTGGTCATTTGTGGTGTGCCTAAAGGGAGAGGGGAGAATTGAGGGTTGAAAATTCCTCCTTGTTACGTACATTCTGAGTATTCGGGAACGGGGAGGGGATATATTTTTTTACTATGCGTGAAACCAAATGATCTCACATGCATAAACTTTCACGTTAAACGATGCATTAGTTAATTACTGACGATTTTTCAGTGATTCAGCATATTTTTTGGGCATTTGTAAGATGAAATTTGAAATATTTGGAAAACTACTCACAATTTTCTTTTGTCCCCATTGAAGCTAAGGGGGAAAGAATAATAGAAGCTATTGTATTTTAAAAGGGTCGAAAACAATTTTAGTAAATTTTAAAAGAAAGGAATATTTTAACTGTATGTATTGTAATTTGAACTGAGTAACATGAGGGGGGGGGAGAACATGCAGAAATTAAAATCTGTCCCCCCCTTTCAAATTTTAGCATTTATATTTACACACTCTATGTCTTAAAATATAATTATTTAATAATGGGGGAAATAATGCAAGTAATTAAATTTTTATTGTAATTCTACTGTATTTTAAGAACAAAATCAATATGACTTGATTTTTCCCATTAACCCGGCACTTCACGCGCGAAAAAAACGACCTTAACTTCACGCGCAGGGTATCTCACACCCAAGGGTGTTTACATTCTGTTTTTACCATAAAATTTGATTGCAAAGGTGAAAAAGAAAGAAAATTAGAGAATACAATATGTTTATTACACTTTACATTCGTAAATTCAGTTTTTCTGTTCTTTTTATTAGGGCATTCAGTACGTTGTTTATAAGCTCCTTCAGTTTTCGTCGCGAGTGAGTACGAGGTTTTCACTGTATGTTAATTTTTTTTTTTTAAATTTCGTAGAAGCATTACTTGCTGGTTTGTACATTCTTCTGTTTATCTAAATCCAAAACACTTCAGAAATCAGCGTCTGGCTCGATATTTAGTAGGTGGTTTCTTCTTAAAAAAATAATTTGAGCATTTATTGCCGCAACGTACAACATAAAAAAAAATATTGTCATAGGCTAACGATTAAATTTTCTAGCCATTGAATATGTATAGGTCATTTTATCAAGGACGCTAATTACACCCTCAGTTAAGTTATCTGGTTAGATTTCAGTAGGAGGAATCATACTTGCTATTATACTCTTCATCATTCGATTCAACCTTATCATCCCTGCAGAGACTTGTTTCATCCGAAAATACTGTTGTACTATATCTATTAAACTACTTAAATATCACATTTCTTCATCGAAACTATAATAATACGCCATTGTATAAGAAAGATTTTAAAGTGTGCTCATACATTTAGAACTGTAACGGCGATTCACGCGCAGGGTATGACATACCCGAAGAGGCGGTATCCAAAAATATGCCTTTAGAATTCGCCTACAAGCTAAGGCCTCTCAAAGGATATGACCTTAAAGTCAGCTACACAAGAAACTATTCATTTTTCAAAAAAAAGTTTAGATGGAGTCTTGAAAAAAGTTAGGCAGTGGGTATGACATACCCTGCGCGTGAAGTGCCGGGTTAAAAGTGAGGAATAAAATTTTTAACAAAATATTAGAAATAATACATGTTTTATGATATAATTTAATAAATACAAAATGTTACAGAATTTTTTTAAAGAATAACCACTAAAATTATGTACTTTACAAACGTAACAATAGAAACTGAATATGTTTCATGTATACTTAATTGACGTTACAACACATTAACCGATTTCTGATTAATTATGAGCTCTAAAGAAACATGACAACTATTGGCAACGAATTTTGTTATTTTGAACCTAGGTTAAATGACGAATACGAAACCCGAACTTTCCAAATTTCCACACCACTCCAAGATGAGAAATTTGAGTCTCGACAGATTTAACGGGTATCAGCTTCTCTGCATGATATGTCTTCATTGGTAGCGGACTCGAACTCATGACTCGCCGGTTACGACGTGACCTTGACGTTTTTTCAACCATAAAGTTGAATTAGAGCAATATGAAAGTGAGCATAGAAAGTATTAAGGTAAGGTATATTTTACGTATGATTAATATTCGATAAAATACTTAACATGAAGTAATTTACGATAATCTGTGACAAACTATAAATATTTACCTACGGAATTCGTCAACAAAAAATACATTTACAGTCGGACCCCGATTTAACCAATTTCGGGATTTAACAATTTTTTCTCTTTCCCCGATTAAAATGAAGGTGAAAACCCCTATTTAACGAATAATAAACCGCGAATTAACGAATTCTTCCAGCAGCTGGAATTTTTTTTGTTTATATCAGGTGTGTGCAAAAGTTCTACCCATTTTATGATATGCAAATTTGCTATGTAATTGACGTCACACATGTCGTTGTAGTGACCGATCAAACGTGTGGATCCTTAATATAAAAGCATTGTGTCTCACCGTTAATCATCTCCAAAAAACCCTCAGAGGGTGTAATATGGAAAGCGAGAAGATGTTTGTCAAGTTGAAGGGGAGGATGCAATAGACCAGTGATTGCAAACCTATTGCCCGTGGGTCAGACACTGACCAACGTAAACTTTTTAACTGACCCACGATTGCTTGGCAACCACTTGTTGGTTTACGCGGGTTTATTTAGATTTTTTTAATTTGGGTGGCTTATTTATATTCTATTTGTATTTTTTCAAGCTCTGCATTAACATAAAAACAATTTAAATGCTGTCTATAACCTTCAGTTCGATCATTACAGCTCCAAAGTTGCGCAAATGACCACAAATGTACACTTGCCTCCGGAAATCTGCGTACAGGCGATCATCTTTCACATTCATGCAAAAATGGCTTATTAAATGAAGTCTTTCAGAATCAATACTATTTATTATTGATACATCTAACGTCGCTAATTCAAATAGTATAAGCAACAATCACCGGAATATTATATAAAATAATACAAATGTTTGTAACTTCAGAACGACACAAATCATGTCAGCCAAAAGTCTGCGTACACTGGGGAAAAAAAGCATTTACAATAATGGATTGTAACTAAAAGTTAATACTTTTTAAGCTATTCCGTTCTTTCTATAACTAACTCTCTTATCATATTTGGCAGTGATTTAACTAGCTTAGTTGCCTCATCCGTGGATATTTTGTTCCATTCTTCTACTATGACAGATTTGAGCATTTCCATGGATGTTATTACGTTTTCCATGATTATTCACTCGTCTAAATCCCATAAATGCTGTATTGGGCTTAGGTCTGGGGACTGGGATGGCCTGCGGGATTGGTTTGGGACATGTCAGAACAACCACGGCATCACAATGGGAGCCATTTGCTCGGTACCTTTGTGCCGCTGAAAGTAAAAAATCATGACTTACCGCAAGTTTCTCGGCACTTTCCCTGATATTTTACTTCATTAAGTTAAAGTAATCAATTTTGTACATTGTTGATTCAATAAATACCGGATTACTAGCTGAAAGACTTCCAATGCACCCCCAAACATTATCCCTCCTTCTCCATGTTTGATAGTCGAAAAAGGATTCTCTTTCTTAAGATCTGTCCAGGAATTTTTGCAGGCATATTTTTGTTCTTTTTGATGTCAAATTACAAAAAAAATTGCTTTCAATTAAATATATTACATTTTTCGAATAATTATGTGTCCTATTTAGACGTTTTTTGGCAACAGACCCAGAAGTGGCGTTGCGGGGGCTCAAGTGGCGTTATAGATAATTATCCCCATTTTTAAACCATTAGACGTACAGTCTTGAAATTTGATAAGCAGATTCCTTTCGTAAAGTAGAGAACCGCTACAAAATGGGTTTCCGAATATGAACTACCAAGTTTAATTTCGGGAGATTAAGAGGCGTAATTGATAAATATTTCCATTTTAAACTATTTGATCGTCCTGCTTGAAAATTGGTAGGCATGTTCCTTTCATGGAATAGAGTTCCTCTAACAAAGAGTAAAACGAAAATTGACCCCCAAGGAGGGTTGCGAGGGTTCAAGAGGAGTTACAGAAAAAAATTCCTGTTTTTAATTGTTAGATCCATATACTTGAAAATTTTTAAGCATGTTTCTTTTGTTGAATAGGGATCCACTAAGAATGTATTTTAAGCAAATCAACTTTTGGGAGGTGCAGGGGGTTACTGGGACGTATAGACAAAAAAATTCCTTTTTTCGAACTACAAGAACTATAATAATGAAATTTGGTTAGAGCATTTTTCTTTTGTTGAATTGAAATCTTCTAAGAGCGGTTATTTTGGAAAACGGCTTTCAACGGGATTACGGGGATATTGATAGTAAAACTTTTGTTTTGTTTTTTCTGTTAGATTTAGACTTTAAATTTGGCTTGCATGTTCAATTTACGGAGTAGAGATCCACCGAAAATTGGTTTTGCGGGAATCCACTTGGTTTTGGGTTACGAAAGAGCAAACATCATTCTATGCTTCAATTTTAGAGATTTTTAGAAAACACAAATTAGATGAGTTCTGCCCCTTTTTTTATCAACAGGCGACTGTTACAGGTATAAGTATATTTTTCAATACAATCGAATTCTTAATGCAGGACTTAGATATCAATAATTTATACATATATATAAGCAGTAAAAATTTATAAAACATCATGAAATTCCAGCGAAGCGGGCAGGTAACAGCTAGTGTAAAATAAAAAACAGCACCCTCTGTTTAAATGCAATTCATTCTTAGCTTTAAAAATATTCAGTTTATATCAAAACAATTGTACAGTACTTGTATAATGAAACATCAATCATTGTTACATCCTGAAAAAAAAAGAAGCTTCATGAGTACTAATCACTTCCTCCTCGTTGTCCTTCCCCAACCGAAGGTTGACGCTGACTGTAAGGACAAAACAAATGCCTTAGGAATGAACCAAAATTCTGCTACACAAACGTTTTGCTGCAGAAATATAACAAAAAAGAAAAAAATATATCAACATAATTTATTATCACAAATTTGGATTGAAAATAAACTTGGTGAAAAAATCCTTTCTCTCTCGCGCGCTGTCACGTGCGGGAAGTGAATCAAATTCTAGTACAGTAAAATGTCGTTTATCGGAACCAATTGGGACCAGACACCGTTCGGATACGCGATTGTTCGGATAAACGAAAACCGAATGCGATCCATGCAGTTTATGAAACCGGACACTATACGAATATTGAAAATCATCACATGCGGGAAACGTGCATGAAGAAAAAGCAAAATGTCGCAATTTGACATTTATTGTGGAAAATAATCTCTTATTTTTCGCTGTACCACTGTACACCATCGTTTTTTCGCTGCAAGGTCTCTTATTCTCTTGAGCAGCAGTAGTTGAGTAGGACAGCACACTGATTGTTGTTCGTACCACTCCATAGCTGTCTCTAACGCAGAAAACGATTTAAAATGGTTTTTCGGCTTTTTTTATGTCAGAAATTGTTGCCTTTCCAACATTATAAAACTGTGCTAGAGGCGCTCCACGTTCTCCCTTCGCGAGATGGTTCAATATTTCAAGTTTTGTCTCTATGTTCACGAGGTTGCGCTTCCGTTTTGAATTTGAAGCCGTAATAATTCACAACTAAAAAAAAGAGCACGTATACACCCCCTTACTTGGAAACAAAATGACCTAATATTCCGCGCAGATGTTTACCAAATCACACAACTGAAATTCCCCAAATATCCGTCACCTTGGGTTTTCCCGTCACTTTAGGCCTCACGCGAAACAACTGTTCGAAAACATATCCGAACTTTGGTTCGGATATTTGATGCTCCAGATAATAAACGTTCGGATATATATAAACGACGTTCTACTGTAGATCTTTGCAGCGACAAGGTTAGCATTAATAAATTACAATTTAAAAAAACTAAAAAACACCCCTTTAAAGTTAATCGAACTAAGTTGTAACTCAATCTTTTAGTCGCCAAATCTGGAAATGGGATCTGGAATTAGTCACCAGATGCCAGATGGGATTTGAAAATGGGGAATCCTGGTGATCTTGATCAGGACAATGGAACAAAGTTATTAAATTATTGTATTGTCATCGGTCCTGGACAAGTGAGCAAAATTTCAAATAAATCTGACCTTTTAAAGTGGGTGAAAATTGAGTTCAAAGATTCCGTTACATACAAGTGAATCTTGTAAAATAGTATTAAATATTAATTTTTATTTAGTAGCTGTATAGCAGGAATGCTAACAGACATTTTATGTGTTCATTACATAATTTATAATAAATATTCTAAAAAAAAATATATTTATACGTAGAATTTTAATTTTTTATTTATGTTGAATGAATAGCTATATTTTACGTTGTTTATTTTCATGTTTATATTAATATTTCTTAAATTATGCATAATTAATACGTAAAAAAACTCTAAATCTATTTTTGCACTCTATTCCCTATATCTGCATGCATTGGGATGGAAATCGAATATTTTCTTAGGTGCGGCTAAGTGCTGCAAGTTGGTTGATTGATTTGACACATCACTGATTGAAGGTTGCTGACCCCTGCTAATCTCTATTAAGTTCTAATCCAGGGGTGGGCAGACTTTTCCAGGGTACGGGCTATTTCTTTACTTTTAAGATGTTGCGGTCCACCCATTGGCTTAGGTGTGGTGAGGTAAGAAAAAGGTGTATAATAAATACGAAATATGTACTTACCTACAAACTTCAATAAAAAAAAATTCACACTTTTAAAACTGCGTTTAAATCAAAGATATAGCACCAAAAATACTAATATCCGATGTGATGCACATTTGTTAGAAAACAATTCAAAATATAAATTAAAAACATTTTCTTCTTAAATTAGTTCTCGTAATTATAGTCAGTAGAAGACTTAGTCGCATGCTGTCAGTCAAAATTGAACATTTTCGTATAAATTACTAACTGCTAATCTTCAAGCGGTCACCTCAAAATGCCTTGGCGGTCGATTGCGATCGACTTATAATGCTTACCCCGATTCTAATCCATTCGAATTCGATTAGAATCTCATCAATCTAATTGTACAGTTAAAGTCATTTGCTGTTAGGAATTTTTCAGAAATGGTGATTAGTACGAAAAGGATTGTTGCAGCTTCTTCCAGTTATGGTTGAAATTTTTTTTCTTTTGGAACCTTCAATTCTTTTTCCGAAAAAAAGGAAAAATAGTTAAGTGTATAATTTTCGAATAATACTATATACACATGGTTTTTTTAATGCTATTTCGTACATTATTTTATTCTGTATAAGAAAATAACACGCATGCATGATTTAGAATAACAAGGGAGTCAAATTAACAGTCCGCGAACTGGATGTGGTCCTCGCGATGAGGTCTATATTTTGTACGCCTGTTTTGTGTGTTTGTCTTTTCTTTAGACAGTATAAAAAAAAAAGGAAGAATAATTTCTCTCATTTCTGTTTGAAATCTTTTATTCTTTTAGGATAAGCTGTATAATTAACAAATAATAATATTGGACTCAAAATATTTTTTAAAAGATAACGACTTTATGTCTTCTAATAAAGTCTTCAGTAATTTTAAAAAGACAACTCTTTTTTATAATAACGTCCAAACCCTGTTTTTAAAATAAATACGTCTTTATTTTTTAAAAACAACTGTTATGAATTGAATTAAGGTATTCCATTGCTCGCCAAAAGTCATTTTTTTAAGCAACCATGTAGTGAGCTAAACTGAACTCAGTGGCGCAACAGCTCATGAGGGCCAAGGCCTACTGTGCCTATCTCAGTTTACGTGACCTTAGGCGTCGGGGGGCATGTGCAAATGTTTCGTACATGTTTCTTCAAAAAACTACAGCTGGAGAGCACGTGGCTTTGGCGTCATTGTGCTTTGTCGGACATCTGGACGGTCGGCGCCGATTTAACTGGTAACCCTATGGGCTGGGCATCACTGTATTATTTTTCGTCCATAGGCAGTGATTGTCCGTCTTAAAAGGCTGGCACCTTGGCAGACGGCGGCGGGTAACATCAAAAGAGGAAAAGACGGCGAGGTGGTTCGAGAACTAGACGTCAAACCAGCCCTTGTCGCCGGAAACTTTTGAGAGGGACCCGAGGCATTGTTATCCCTGCACCAATGGTGGGCTAGCGAGACCGAGATGCAGGGTGCAAAACCTTGAGGCCTGCCAATGGGGGTTGATGAGGGGCGTGGGGTTGACCCGCCCTGGAGTTTAAAAGGGTCGATCCGGTTAAAGAGGGGATCGACTCCTGAGACAGTATCCGGCGGACTAAGAAGGAAGCGCGAGGCGAGTCCCCGCGGTAGAGAAATTCGGCTATTTACTTTTCATTCTTCATATCCTGAAGACCTGATGCACGGAGAAGCGAGGAGTGGATACCGATTCAACCGAATGTAAAAATAGGACTAGCACCTGAAACTGACTTTTTCTCTTCGCAGTGATCTTCGAACTGTTGTAACTCAAATAAACAGTTATTTAGATCACAATAAAAAGTATTTTATGATTAGCTTAGCGTCAACATGCTACCGAGTCCACGACGCCACAGTACTCATTTATCGATCCACTGAAGAGGTGAAAGTCTGAGTCGACCTTGCCCAGCCCAGGATTCGAGCCCCAGACCTGTGGCGTTGAAGCGCGATACACTACCACTTAACTGCAGGGCTTCAACCATGTAGTGACTTATTATGTGTATATATAAAGTCGGGCCTCCATTTTACGAACCTTTAAGTAATTTTAAGCAAAATAACCTCCAAATAGAGAGCGAAACGCATTTTCTATCACCAGTCGGATACCTTAACAAACATTTTCTCTTGTGATTCAATTTTTTCTTCCTAAAGAATATTTCAGTACCTTCTTATGATAAAATCATTTGAATCAACACGGATTACAGTGTGGAAAAATACACCTGTAAGGGTTTTGGGTGCATTGCAAAGATGCGCGAGAGCTTTTTTCATAGAAAAAACTCAAAAAATTAACTGATTTTACCAGTAATTAAATTAAAAGGACGCATGTGCTAATGCATGGTTAAAAGTAGTGGTGATAAAAAAAAAATGTATGTTTAAAATTACTATAGGCTTAAAATTAGAAAATGTCGTTAAAAATCATTAGTTTTCACATAGAATTTTTCTTTTAAAGTTGAAAATACTGTGTGTTCCTAGATTTTTTTTTATCTTTTTGCTATCCTTGCAGATTTCTTTTAAATGGGTAAGATATATAAAAAATAAACAAATACTGTTTACAAAAACAAAAACCAAAGTGTGAACATAATTACTTTTTTTAAATACTGCATAGTTTTTATGAACTTAAAACTTGTTTTATGTGGTTTATAAAGCATATTGAAAGATAAATCTCTATTTAACGAATTTTCCACATAACGAACTTTTTTCGAGGTCTAGAAACTTCGTTAGAGATCCGATTGAAAATATATGTATGTGTGTGTATGTTATAATGCATGTATGTATATGTTACCGGCAAAGTATGAAATGCCAGCATTCTATAGAATGCCCAAAGCTATTTAGGCAAAGTATGAAAAAGATTATAAGGATATTACACTAGCCTCCAAAAGTTAAGGAACAACCGGGTTTTTAGGCCTTATTTGCAAATGAATGAATATAGAAACACCAAATTTGGATGACATGTGCACAAAACAGTTATGTATTGACTGAAGATAAAAGTTTACATAACAAAAATTCCAAAATGATTTACAACAAAAAAAGGCAATCTCGCTGGAAAAGTCAATTCTTGGAAAAAATAATAATCACAGTTTTAAGTGATAAAATGTCACAGAAACATAACAAAAATGGGTCTTAATAAGGGATTTGCTCCCTCCTAGCTTGAATGCATTGGCGGCATCGAATTTCCATGCTGCAAATTAAGCGAAAAGGGAAGCGAAGACCAGACACGGAGTAAGCTTTGTTCCAGCTCTCCTAAAGATCTTGAAGGAGGACTTAAAGCAGCCACCTGTATACCAAGATAATTCCAAAGATGCTCTATCGGATTTTAGGCTGGAGATCGAGCTGGCCATTCCCTTCGGTCCAAACCAAGACCCTCAAGATATTTCTCAACAATTACAGCTCGGTGAGGTCGAGCATTAACATCCATTAGAATGAAGTCATTGCCAATTGCACCGAAATACGGGCGGACATATAGATCAAGGATCTCACTCCGATATCTGACACCATTCAGAGGTCCTCCCTGGGACGCATGCAGGTCAGTGTGACCACTGAATAAAATCTCTGCCCAAACCATTATTCCACCACCTCGGTAACTGTGTCTTTCAACAGTGTTGGATTGATGATATCTGGTGCTTCGTTCCCTCCAGAGACGTCCTGAATCGCTCTCCAGTGTGAATCTGGACTCGTCTGTAAAGAGTACAGAAGCCCATCGCTGTCTGGTCCAGGAAACGTGTTCTCTTGCCCAAGATAAGCGAGCCCTTCTCTGTCGTCTGTTGAGGGGTACATACACAACTGGTCGCCTTGCATAGATATCTGAATTGTGAAGAGCCTTCGCACCGTACTAGCGGATATTCTTCTCCCTAATGCTACAGAGTGGTCTGCAACAAGTTGCTGCACAGAAAGCTTTCTTCTCCTTCGGGCCGAAAGAGCGATAAAATGATCTCTTGCAAGTGTTGTAGCTCATGGTCGGCCTGGAACATGTCTTCTGGACACAGATGCTTCGGTTTGATATTGATTCCAGAGACGGTGGACCACACTACGAGACACATTAAGGCGCCTAGCAGCATCAGCCTGTGATAAACCGATTTCCATCCATCCGACCACCCTCCACCTTAAAGAATCGGGTAAACGGCTTCTCTCAGACATTGCGAGACCCCCACTGCCTATTGTCAACAAATCTGCTAACAAAAGTTGTAAATCAACAAAAGTTACACGCTTAATTACGAAAGCCTGATATATGCATATTTTTCTCTCACTCATATATATCTGTTCTTTCCTATTAAAAAAAAGTGGCAGCTATTATTTTTGCATACATTTGTATAAAGTTCGTTTTTTTATCATTTATATAAACTATAAATTTTATTGTTACTGTCATTTTTTTACAGTGAGCTTCAAAAAAAATGTTGTTCCTTAACTTTTGGAGGCCAGTGTATATCAATGACTTACATTCCTAAAAGTACAAATGTTATTCTCTGACAAAATAATGAGACTGCCATTGAAAAAATTATTCAAAATACGTAAGGGAAAATTAAAAAGTTGTACCAAACAAAATTTTTCTTTCTTATTAAGGAAAACAAAATCCACATGTAAATAAAAATGAATGTGTGTGTGAGTCTCTCATGCCTTCCTAAACCGCTCATCCGATTGATTGTGATGAAACTTTGGGAAATGGTTGGACGCATGCCCGCGAAGATTTCTGAGTCAGTAAAATTGACCCTTAACAGGGGGCAATACCCCTAAGGGGTGTTAGGAATAAATATTCCCGTTTTCGAGCTATTAGACCTACAAACTTGAAATTTGGTAGGTATATTTCTTTCAAGGATTAGATGTCCGCTACAAAAGGGGGTTTGGCAAAAAATGAATCCTTAGGGGAGTTGCGGGGCTTAAGCGGTGTTATAGATAAGTGTTCCCGCTTTTGAACTATTGAACCTACAAATTTGAAATTTGGTAGGCCTTTTCCGTTTTTGAAGTTAAGATTCGCTACACAAGGGTTTTTTCAAAAATTGAACCCCAAGGGGTTCAATTTTGCCCTTAAGCCCCGAGGGCTTAAGGAGCGTCATATATAAATATTTCCGTTTTTAAACTATATCACCTAAATGCTAGAAATTTGGTAGGCCCGTTCCTTTCATGGAGTAGAGATCCGCTAGAAAAAATGTTTTGAAAATCGATCCGAAAAGTCGTTGCGAGGGCTTAAGGGGCGTTATAGATAAATATTACCGTTTTTGAACTTTTAGACGAACAGACTTGAAATTTTGTTGGCATGTTTTGTTTAGTTGAACATAAATCCACTGAGAACGGATTTTACGGAAATTGACTCCTATTGAGGGGGGGGGGGATTTGCCGGGATTTATTTTTTTAAAAAAATTTCGTTGTCTATTTACTATTTACCGTAATGAAATTTAATATGCATGTTACATTTGTTGACTGGAAATTCGCTAAGAAAGGATTGACTCCTATGGGGGAGAAGGAATCTTTTGCGCGGCGTATTGATAAAAAATATCCTTTTTCAAATAACTAGACCTTCAGTATTGAAATTTGGTATGTATGCCTCTGTTGTTGAATTGAACGGGTTTGTTGAACGAGGCTTACAGGAATCGATTCTCAAAGGTGATTACTAGAGCTTATTGATAAATAAATTCCGTTTTGATCTATTAAATTTAGACTTCAAATTTGGCTAACATGTTTATTTTATTGAGTAGAGATCCACTAAAAATGGGTTTTGTGTAAATCACTTCAGAGGGATTACGAAAGAGCAAAAGGTTATTCTACTTCAATTTTAGAAATTATTTGGAAGTTCTGTATTTTTTCAATTCCTACTATTAGCTCGCTCTCTCTGCATATTTATCTTGTTCAATTTTTCTGTTTTTTCTGGCAAGGCTCACAAAAATGGACGTACAGTTCAATATCATAACGTGTAACATTTTTGTATTTAGTTAAAAGTTCTTTCAGAATTCTATCACATCCCCAGAATCAGGAATTTAATTTTGCTCTTGGCAAAATTAAATTCCTGCAACAAGTTCGCATCGTCAGAGCTCAGGTACCTCCCTCAGGGAAGGAAACTGGGTGTCAAAATTACCGGCAGAAATTGGTATCGTCTACATGGTGCCACACTAAAAAGGGATACCAGCCCCTGGAGAATGTACTAAGTCTGAAAATGGTAAAAATATCAATCTGCATCCCCCTTGGGGAAAAAAAGAATCCCTGACGTTATTCTGTTTACAGTAGTTCTTCCCAACATTGTTATCTTCCGGGCAGGTCAACGTTTGATAATTTTACGGCGGTTCGCTGAGGGTGGGACGTTGATTATTTATATTTTAAATTGTTTTGATTTTATAATTTAATTGTATTTAAACATGCCTTCAGAATAAAATTCAGTTGCGCCAAAAAATAAATATAAAATGATTTTACATAAAATATAAAGTTGTTTCCATGAAAAGTCACACAAACACGAGAAAAATACACTACAGTAAATAAAATGTAAACAATTTAATGCTCTTTGAGTGGCTCGATACCCTTTGATCCACGGACTAGGGGTTGGGGACCACTGTTTTATAGTACTGACGCCTTCTTTAATAGATTAAATGAGTTTACTTTTATTTTCCGCAAACATCACATCATAGCTATTCAGCGACCAATAGTCCCTGAGTTCCTTCTTAGTAGTCATTTTAGCATTTTGTATATCAGTTACTAGCTTCTAGTAAGTAATTTCAGTTAAGAAAAATCTTCTTCTTCTTCTTTTTTTTTTGCAGCATCAACTCGAATTTTGGGCAACTAGTCGTCGAATAGTTGTTTCATGTCTATAGACCATGCGTCGACAACCTTTCAGCTGTTGCGTGTTAAACCAATCTACCAATATAATTCATCGAACCATACACTAGAGCAGTTTGTTGAGTAGTGCAAAGTGCCACTGAGAATTGTACCGCGTGCCACATGTGGCACGTGGGACATAGGATGCCAACCCCTGCTATAGAACGCGACTCCTTCTCCAACACTGTAGCTTGTTCCTTCATTTTCAGGTAGCACAGGAAAAAACCAATTATTTGTTGAACAAGTTTAAGTAAAATTGAGTATTTTGACATTTCCGAACAAACAGCAATATTCTACAACTAACATATTCTGAGCCTGAGACACGAATTAAGAGTTTCATGTCTTGCCACGCAATATTCGAAACGAATCAGAGATGTATTTCATACTTTGCCTTTTTTTCATTAGGCATTCTATAGAATACTTAGGCAATGTGTGAAATAGGAATCATTTCATACATTGCCGGCTAGATTTAGGCATTCTATAGAATGCCGGATTTCATACTTTGCCGGTAACATATATACAGTCAAGCCTCCATATTAAGAACCTCTATATTGCAAATTTTTCTATATAGTGAACTTTTTCTTGGAACCAAGAATATTTCACGATTCACTTAGTAAAGTAACCTTCCATTAACGAAGTGCATTTTCTATATAACGAACTTTTTTTCTTGTGATTCAATTTTTTTCTCCCTGTTTTAAAATCCCTATTTTTTCTGGATATTTCAAGTTATTTTCTCTTTTAACACATTTTACTGTAGTCATAAATCTTGAATTGGTTTTATTAGGTAATTAACTCGCCGAGAGCAATAGAATTCTGGGCATTTCATCCAAGAAGTGCAACCTTTAACTCCCTTTGACCAGTTCACTGGAAACATCTTCGATACCCCTTTTCACCCTCAATGGAGTCTCGTGTCTTTGAACTATTCCTCGTTCATTTGTAGTGTTGATCAGTCGTACTGGTAACTTCATTTCTTGTAGCTCCCGCACTTACGTTGCAGAAGCAACCCTACTTTTTTGCGGGTGATGACAGCTCAAGTGACTGCGTTAATGCAGGTCTGTTTTATGACATACCCAACAAAGCCGGCGGGTTACGTATAGTATATAAATATGTCTTTTTTAACTATGTACATGTATAACTTAATCCTCAAGCGTTTTTGATAGATACGGAAATCAAAAATGAGAATACTAAGTGAGTTTTTGTTCTTCCTCACACTATTCTACTGTTAAGTACAATCAGAAAGCGTAGACTATAAAATTTCGAGCTTAATAGGGATAATCAGAAAGGAGCATTAAGAAATTGATAAAAGCAAATACATCAACAACTATCTTTTCAACATTACTATACATAACTCCTTTATCATTCTAATATTGTAGAAGTAAAATTTTATTTTATTTCTTTTTAAGAAAGTACGAGACATGAGCAAGATTTTCCTTTCTGCTGGAATTGTTAAAGTTATCCAAATTCATTCGCTTATACATATTTTGTACAGATTCTAAATCTTATCACTTGAAGGTGATTTTTTTTATTGTTTTGATCCACATTGTTTCTGAGCTCCCAGTTATAATACAGTGATTCTGTTTCACAACCTCTAATTTAACTTCTTCTGTAAGGTGTGTATTAAATACCCCTCCCCCCTTTTTTGGATAGAATGATTAAACAATAGAAAGCTGTAAATGTATTAATTTCGAATTACATAAGTTGTAGATGTATAAAATAATTTTCTCAGTAAAAACTGACTGCTCGAAGTGCTATTACATCAACATATAGAAGTGATTCACACGTTTGAGTTGAATTTGTTGCACAACAGGGTGCAAAGGGATCTAATTCTTTACAGTCATATGCCATTTTCTGATAAGTCAAATCCAAGTTAGCCACACTTTTTAATCTTGCTCATAAAGATATAAAAAGACTATAACATTATTACTAGAGAAACCCTTTTTCAATTCCTACTATTAGTTTACACTCTCCCTATATATATTTATATTTCTTATTCATCGGTGACAGCACCAGCAGGAGTATTTTACACCTTTTTAAACAGCTTTCAGATCAGCAGCCTTATCCATCTACAGTGGGTCCCTTCTCATGTAGCCCTGCCCGGGAACGAAGAAGCGGATGATCTTGCGAAGGCGGCTACCAGTGATCCTGGGGACCCGGAAGACCACATGGTCCTTACGTCAACCGAGATCTACTCCAGAGCTAAAGAATTGATATGTAGAACAGTTGTCCCTCCTGTACACCCATGGTATTTTCAAAGACATCCTGGATCCGCCATATCATTCAAGGGTTCCAGATCGTATCAGACGGCTTTCTCGCGATTTTCAACTGGTCACCTGAAGTGTATGAATTTTGAAGGGGGCAAAAGAAGCTTCCCAATATGCACCAAATGTGAGATCAGTCTTCTCCTCAGCACATTCTGCAATGTGTGGGGTTTTCATGTGAGGAGGCTATTGCTTCCTCCCTGCTGTTCTTAGACTTTTTGAAGAATTATGGACTCATGGATCTGGTTTAGTTTCACTAGATCAGATGGGGATTAGTCTTACCCACCACCACCATATTTCTTGTTCAAATTTTCAATCGTTATTGAAACACTTTTTATTCATCCACTCAAGTTCAAATACATTTTTTTAAACTTGTAGTGGATAACACTTGTTGTTAATGCAGTTTTTTTTCTTCCAAATATTAATTCAATAATTAAATTTAATTGGAATCGAGCCAATATCAGTGCAATTCTCCACCAAATGCAGCTACGATAATGCTGTGTGTGGACGAAGAATGCTACCATTAATACTATCATAGTCATCAACAGTACATAAGATGCAAAGTAGCATCTTAGATTGTGCAGTAATATATCTAAGACGAAAACTCTTCGCAGCGGGTCAAGCATATGTTGCCTTGAGTTGTGTGAAATCATCAGATGGGCTATTAATTGAAGAACTGGACTGCTCGAAACTCACTGGAATGGTTCCTTGCAAAAATGAAGCATTAATAGAAATGGACAGAATGATAAATTATAGACCACCATCAACTTCACAAATTAGAAACGAAAAAAGGAAAAAAAAAAGCGAATAAATAGTAACAAACAAAAATAATAGTCTAACACCATATATAAAAAATAAAAATTGCAAGGAAATTCGCTTTTTATTTTGCCACTTAATAGTGATTCTGCCATATATATATTTATTGTAATTATTTAATAAAAAGTAACTAAAATAAAATTTCTCTTTGTTGACCTAAGTAGGAATTAACTTTAAATATTTTTTTTTATATTACTTGTTAATAAATCAATACAGATTTTTGCTTTTGCCGACGACATTATCATAGTCGCTCTGTCACCGGATGCACTTAAACAAGCCTTCCTTTATTTGGAAGCGGAAGTAAATTATAGAGTTTTTTTTTTGTGGGATATGGAGCAACAAAGGCTATTATCCCCAGTGAATTAAACGCATCTTACCATAAACCAAAACACACACAAAAACAAATTCATGTCAAGTACCAGTTTTAATGAACCTTATTTTGAAATAGAAGAATACAGATTTTTGAAGCTGTCAATGGTTTCAGATATTTAGGCTCAGAATTGAACACTTTCAATGACATAACTCATAAGCCGGGATGGACATTAAGTCGATCGCGATCAACCCGTGGACCTTCAAGACATTTTGGGGTGACCGCCTTTTCTAAGACACGCTTATTAAAAGAAATCTATTTATGGAACACTGATGCCAGCTAGATTTTAGAATACTCTTTTCACAATCGATGCGACTGTGTTTACTTAAGCAAATGATTCGATAAATGTGTAGACGACACATGTACCCTCACTGAAAGTGGACGATGACCCCTAACATGTTCAATGCCCCTGTAGGGGGGAAATTCCCCACTCGCCGACAGAGAGGAAGAATAAATGTTGATGATCAGCTCTTCCCGCGATTCCACAGCATTGAGTTCTTGTGTTGACATCATGTCCCGCCCCCCGATGGCGCGGGACTCGGTACCGAACAAATTAAGTACATACGTCGGTTTCAGTTTCATCGACTCGCGTATCTACTCAATGCATATAAAACGTCCACGGTCTAGCAGTTCTTCATAGTTTTTCAAGCATTGACAATTTTGTGTTTCTTGAGTTTTTGTAGTAAAAATAGTATTTTATCGTATTTTAAAAGAGGGGTACAATGTCAAAAACAAGTGCTAAAAAACGTACAATTTTAATACAGAAGGACTCCACCTACGCCACTGAGTGGACCGCAACACCTTAAAAACATTAGAAGTAACCCGCACCCTGGAAAAGTCCGCGCCCACTCCTGCCCTAGATGTTTGCGTGAGTGAGTGAATAGTAACTTCGCACCGTTCAGCTACACGAGGGCTTTTGGCGACGGATCCCGTAATTTTGAACCGTGGTCAAGTGACGAGTTCGACACCTGAGCTGGCACTCCCTCTCCTAACAACCACACCACACCAAAGGGAGGACCTAGAGGTTCGCAATAGAATCACTGCTGGCAACAAATGTTTTTATGAACTTCAAAAATATTTAAAATCGCAGAAAAACAAAATTACTCATTTACAATAATTGATATGGCCCTTTCTCAGATATGCTGCAGAAACGTGGGCAATGACCGAGAGGGACGAGGAGACTTGCTATACTTGAAAGAAGAGTCATTAGAAGTATTTTTGGTGGTAACCCTTTATCTATCGTAATTTTATAGTGAGTGGTACTTATAAGTACCACTTACTAAAAAACGTAGAAAACCATTTTACGAATGTTCTGACGATATTCAGCAGAAACACTCTTTTAATTCTAAGATACATGGCAGCACAGGTTCTATGATGAGTATTTTGGAGGGGAAGGCGAATATAGAGTTTTAAAACAGATGTTACGTTTTCAGCTGACGTTTTGATCGGATTGCGAAGGTTGTCTTTTTTGTTCCGAAAAAGTATTTAATGTCGAAAGGTGTCTTATTTTTTATGTTAGTTAAGACCTTAGAAAACGATTTGACTATTTATTTTATGTGAGCAGTGTCTATAATTAATTTTACAGTTGTATAACTGTTATAGTACTGACAGCACACTGGATGCTGGAGCAAAAACTTAGTTTTTAACACGCTTTTATAAGTTTCACTTGCATGTAACGGAATCTTAGAACTCGATTTTCACCCATTATAAAAGATCGGATTAATTCGAAATTTTGC
The DNA here is from genome assembly GCA_019973975.1 of Trichonephila clavata. NCBI lineage: Eukaryota > Metazoa > Arthropoda > Arachnida > Araneae > Nephilidae > Trichonephila > Trichonephila clavata. The sequence goes on from BMAO01021958.1 coordinate 76,487, forward strand.
ACACTTGTCAAGGACCGATGATGACAATACAATAATTTTGTTCTATTGTCCTTATCAGGATTGTCAGGAATAACGATAATCAAATTTGGCGACAATTCCATATACCATTTCCAGATTTGGCGACTAATTCCAGATTTAGCGACTAAAATAATAAAGTGCAACCTTAAGTGAGTGTTTTTAATTTAAAGCTAATTATATGCAAGTGTAAAATACACTTGTGGTTAGTACAAATAAGACAAACAAAAAAAAGTGTTCTTTATGTGAGAAAGTGGAGGGTGGGTGTGTGTTAGCAATTTCTAACCATAATATAAACATTTTTCTGAAAATAAAAATAAAATAAATTATAGTTTAAAAAAAACTAAAAAACGCCCTTTTATACTGAATCCAACTAAAAAGTAAAAAAATAATTCTATATATAACATTAAAATGATTAAGGAGAAAATTAATGTCATTCGGGTAAAAGTTAGTTAGTGCTGAGTTAGTGTAAAAATGTAGTACAAAGCATCCCACGCTTTTACCAAAATGACATTAATTTTCTCCTTAATCATTTTATTCTTATATAAAGAATTATTATTTTTTACTTTTTAGTTGGATTCAGTATAAGCGTGTTTTTTAGTTTTTTCAAACTATAATTTATTATTTTTCGTCCATGTAGCTTGTTATTGTTTTTTGTTGTGTTGTAGCGTCATCAATATAGTACAATAGAGTTATGCCTTTTTTGTCACTTCTTTTTAGCTTAACTTATTTATTTTGCTTTTTTATTTTAACGTTTTCAAAAACTTTTGAACTTTGAATCTGAGCTTGTTTTTTCCAACCACACAATTAAATAAAATATCTATAATTAATTCCATAAAGAGCAACATTTTAATTTCTTTATGTATAACTGAAATTTAACACAATAATAGGAGGTTTTCAAGGTGCTATTATTATTATTATTCCTTTTTTTAGAGTGTCTGCAAAAAAGAAGCTCTGTCTTTAAGCAGTTTTGAATTTATTACAGAACCTACCATGTGAAAGCAGTGATGCACAAACAGATGATTCTTCAGATGAAGTCCCAGCAAACTATCTGCTGGAATTTTCGTTAGACGATCAAGAGACTGAACAAGACTCAAAGTGCAATAGTTCATAAAATACAGTATTTCCTACCTCAGGATGCAGTGCTTTAAAGAACATTCAATCGAAACCTCATTCAAAATGCGCAATGAGTAATGAATTTTTGTGTGTTAATGAAGAGAAAAACTGTTTCTTTTTGAATATCATCAAATTAAGTTGATGTGCAAAATCTGCTTTTTTTGTGTATGTAAAAAGAAAACCTTAAAAATTTTATAATTTTTAAAAATAAATATTTTGTGCTGTAAAATATTAGTGTTCTCTGGTTATTTTAGTATTTTTAAAACTCCATTAAAAAAGTCATACGGTCATTTTGTATTATGAGAATATTTTAAATCTCCCTGTACTGACGGTACTTTAAAAGTACCCATTTAATTAATTCGCTCTAACGGGTTAAACTTCCCAAAGTTGAGTATTTTATTTATGTATATTCTTTTATTTTCAATGTAGTGATTATAAAAAAAATATTTTGCACGAAAAAAATTGCAGTAAATTATAATGCAGTAGATAAAGGGTTAAAATGTGATTACATTTGAAGAAGAACCTATTTAGAAATTCGTAAACTTTTTAAAGAACCAGATATTGTTAAATTCTCTGCGATACAAAGGTTAAAATGGGCAGGACACCTGATATGATTGGACAACAATCGAATCAAAAAAAAAAAATCTATGTGGCCAGACCATATGGTACTCGAAAAGAGGAATACCAAGACTCTTAATTTCTTATATTTTTACTATAATTTTAAATAGTTAAGGGAACACAGTACGATTCAATTGACAAAAATCGGTGAAAAAATCAAATTTAATTTTTTAGCTTAAATTATTTTTTATATACTTTTTTATAACCTGACAAAATTTGAAAGCTCTAAACTTAAAAAACACAGAATTTTCTAGCTTTTGCTTTCGTTTTTATTCATATCCCTATGGCAAATCAAAACTTTAAACTTACTTATCTCGGAAAGATAAAACAACTAGTTTGTCTTCATTTAAAATGCTAAGGTTTTTTTTTCTATTGTGCTTAATGCTTTGAATTTTTTTTTACCTATTGCTAATAGTACATGTAACATAAGTTGGTATGCATTTTTGAATCAAAGCAATACTTATTTTTTAAAAAAATAAATGAACTCAGAATTTGTACATTTCTTAAGGAATTTTTAATAAGCATTCATAAAAAAGAAGTATTGTTCGAATACCAATCATGTTATCGCAAAACTCATACCAACTTTTGTTATGCATAGTTTAACGTACTTGTAAATCAAATTTTATGCGTGTATGTAAGCTTTTGTAGGAGGAGTAGCATTTTAAAATCACTTTAAAAATTTTAAGTTTTTTCCTTAAAAAATTAAATGGCTTGCTCTTTATGAAATTTGAACACAAAATTTGTTCTACATAGTATACACACATAGGAGACAACCAAAATTTTTTTGAAAATCCTTAAATTAAAATTTTTGCTTAAATCGTACCATGTCCCCTTAAACGATAACATTAAAAACAATGGGAACTAAAAAATCAATTTATTCATTGTGCTCATTTCATATCATCTATAGCTGCTCAAGCCCGTTTAATTTTAGAATCAGTTTAATAAGAAAATGTAATCCTGTCGCACTTTTCTATAATTTTTTTTTTAAATCAGGTAAGATTACTTGTCGGAATTCTCATCACAGCCTGCAAGTATATGTCAGCCAACTTGCATTATGAAAAACTCTGCTCATAAATATATATTCGACTTAAATATAGAATATTTTTCCTATATTTGATTTTCTGACTGTCTTAGCGGGCCACAACAAAATTCTTTGCGTGCCGCTATTTGCACACCCCTGACTTTAAATATTCCATGAAAAAAAATCAAATACAGAGAAATATGTTTAACGAGAAAACGCTTACGGGGTTAAGTTCCTGAATTTCGGCCCCAAACACATTTTCCCCATTTTAATAAAATATGAATTTCTACGCTTCTAATGGTGTAAAAATTATCATTCTACGTGCAGTTGAAGTATTTGTAATAACTTTTTGAAAATGTTTTACCACCTGTCGAAGTCTACTAAAAATCCATTACTAAAATCCATTTTTCTCTCACAAAACTAACATTCTTACCATATAAGGAACAATTGTTCCTAAACTACTGCATTTAACAGTTTATAACTTTGAATAATTAATAATTACACTCTAATACATACTTTAATCGATGGATTTTTTCAAAAAAATATTTTCTGACTTCATTTATAGCATTAAACATTATGAAATTTCAATGTTTTTGAAAAAAAAAAAAATTGTGCAAAAAATATTTTTTTAAAAAATAATTAGACATCCCATCTATAAAATCTCTGATTAAAATACGTATTATGGTTCAAATAATATTCAGTAAAAAAATTGGAGATTTTTATTCAATAGAATGTTTATAAATGTTCCTTAAAAATTCCTATTTTTAACATTACTGAGATATAGATCCTGTTTCGTAAGGTATCCAACTACTTGAGACAAATAAAAAAAAAATGGAGGTATGGGGATATGTTTAGTACGTTTTAAGAAACATATGTTAAAGTTAAGAAGAGAAAAAGAAATTATTATTACTAAAATGGGTAAAAATTGACAAAAAATAACATAACCGGGGCACATTCTGTACCAAAAGTTTAAGAACAAATCTTCAATTCTGATGTGTTGCTATGTTATTCATTTTTGAAATGACTTTCAGAATAACAGATTAATTTTTACAGAAACTAGAGCACTTTATCTTAGTTATTATATGAAATTGCTTAAAATAACAGTGATTATATTAACATAAGAGACTGAAAATTTTGTAATAAAACAGTGATTGATAAATATGAAGGTTAAAACTACTAATTCTACTATTATACAGAAAAAATTTCAGTTAATTATTTTAAAAACCCTTTGAGCATTTTTTCACAAAAAACACATTTCGAGTCAAACGCGTTTTAAAGTATGACATCTTGCTTTAAGTGTAATGGCATCTGCTATTACTAAAACACTTGTAGTCTTTGTTCTAGTGAACGGAAGATAATAAACTTGGTATTTTTATAAAATTAATAAGGAGATCTATAAAAAAATTGTCAATTTTTGGCAAAATTCAAAATTTTAACACGAAAAGATTTCTTTTATGGGAGGCTAGATTGAAGAGGGGTATGAAATGAAAGGGAGGTGGTTTCACATGTTTCGTAGAAGTAAGAGTAGCTTGGCTTTGAAATACCCTCGGAATAGCCTTTGACACGAGTCAGTTTTGTTTACCTAAGCCAGAGGTTCCCAAACTTTTTTTTGTCTCATAGACATCTTGCCATGTTTTTCGGTTAGGGGTAGACCCCTGTTTAATTAATATTGAATTTTTGCAAATTTATCAACTTAAATATCTTTTTGACAGTTGGTACTACTACTTCTACTTTAAAAGAATTAAATTTCCAACTGTAATGAAGTATAGTGCTTAAAATTTTAAACGCCCTTGTTAATTAAATTAAAAGTTTAATAATAAATAAAACTGTTAAATAAACTAACTAAGCAACAAATTATTTTAATGGGAGGGATGAACTCTAGCACACTACAATACCAAGTTTTCAACATTCGGTATCAATCTTGTCTGGTTTAATCTTAAATCTCCTCTGTTAGTAGTGTCCAGTTTTTTTCTTTTTGTTTTGGAGATTGGCAATCGCACTGAAACTCCTTCACACTAGCAATGAAAAACTTCCTCACTATATTCCATAAGTCGCGACAAATAACAGGTTTGATTTTTTAAAGCCTAAATTGCTGGCATCCGTTTCTAAACTTTAAGATTTTCGTTAGAGCTTATTACGATCAGTTCCTATTGTAATGTACATTTTTTTTTCAGTATGACCATATGAATTCATTGCCTACTGTGCTATTGCCATATAGTCAAAGCATTCTCAAACTTGGTTTCAAATCTGAATAAAAGTGCATTTAAATGTTGAACGCAGGCTAAAACGTTCTGACAGACTGTCTGTGACAAATTTAGAAAATTCGGGACCTCCAGTATTATACTTTAACTTAACTCAGTAAAGAAAAGCTGAAATGTGATTCTGATAAAATTTATGCTGTCACCTTCTAAATGCAAATTAACCTCATTATAAATTTAGTAAATAAATCTGTTAAATTGGTAAAATTCGGTTTCCACTTGATTGTAAATTTTCTTTTAAAATTAAAGTCACAATCTAGTTTAATGAGAGCCACTATCATAGACCTCCACTTGCACCTCATGGACCCCCAAATTAATTTTGGCTGATGTAGACCCCTTGGAGGTCGTCATAGACCACTTTGGGAATCACTGATCTAAGCTATACTTTCACCCTCCACCCCTACAAACGTCACACAAAACACCTCATCTCTCATCAATTGGTTTTGGAATTCGGTGGCGAGTAGATATCGTCGTGTGTGAGTAAAAACCAATGAGTTTTTGTGGTTCGCATCCCCCCCCCCCTTTCCTTGGAAGAATATTTTTCGAGCACAAGCTCAGGGCAGAATATAGAAAAGAGCTCAGGGGGAAAAGCAAACTGCTATTTCGTTTAAAATGAATGTCGAGTTCCTTGAGGCTGTTGATCAAAAACAGAAGACGAAAACCGAATTCTGTGAATATTTTGGGATTAATTTTGCATTAAATTTCATTACGTTCTTGAGAATGTTTTTGTTTCATTGATTTTTATTAAATACATACATATACATATCTAGGCAAATAAAATGTACTCTGATAAACTTCATTTTGTTAAGTTTTCTTTTTTTTGCAATTTCCTTTCAAACAAAATTTTTTTAACACGAAAAAATATTTTGGCCCCCTCAGTTTCGTGTTAAGCGATTTTCACTGTATGTAATTCATTGTTTCTCGTATAAAAGTAACCCTTTGAAGCAGGGGTGTCCCATCCCGCGCCCAGAATGAGCCTGTGACACGATTTCCTTCCATTTTTCTTTTGTTTTCGTTCTTACTTTTCTTGTTTTGTTTTCGATAATGAAGTTATTTTTGCGAGCAATGTCTTTTTTTTATTTTTTATTGCGGCCTTGATTTCAAAACGGTTGGCCACTCCCTTTTTAAAGCTCATGTAGTGAGTGTTCTGTTGAAAGAATGACTCGAGCTTCATGTTACCCGACTCACGAAAGATTGAAAACCAAGGCTGTGAGAGATTGGAGAAATCAGCACATTTGATATTATTGTTTTGCGTGTGTGTGATTCGTATATTATTTTGCTACATTTAGCTTTAAAATTATTTTGCATTTTGTAGATTTTACACTCGTTTTGCTATTGTTTTGTTTTATTTTACAAAAAAATAAAATAAAATAGTTATTTAATTTGGTTGTACAAACTAATATTGATCCAACCTTTCTGTTTGAAATAATATACAAAATTTAAAGAAAAATATCTTTTGACCTATTTTTAATGCCATTTTCAGAAATATTCGCCCCTTTAAAATGACTGATTACGTTCAGAACTGTGATTTTAACCCGGGGGTGGGGCACAGAGTCACCCCGGACTCACGAAATCGTCAATTCTGGGAAAACTGTTTGTTACCAATGACCTTGACAATATATCCTCCTGTATGGCAAAGAGTCTTCATGGGGACTAAAATGTATTTGTCATATATTTCCATTTTTGGAAGTTGCAAACGTTTTTTTTGCAATCATTAGGTACTTGTTTTGACTGAGTTCCCTGTGGCCCGCGGTAGCCAAGTGGTCAGGGTATCGGACTCGTGGCTGGCGTGTCATGAGTTCGGGCCCAGTACCACTGACCCGCCTTGTAGGGGAGCGATGTACGTTAAATCTGTCGGGAGCTCAAACGTTGGTGTAGTACGGAGTTTCCCAAACTTTTTTCTCATTGACCCCTTGCCCTGTTTTTTGGTTCGGAGTAGACCCCTGCTTAATTAACATTGAATTTTTGCAAAATTATCAACTGAAATGTTTTTTTTTTTGACAGCTGGTATACTATTCCTACTTTAAAAGAATGAAATTTCTAACTGTAATGAAGTATAGTGTTTAAAATTTAAAAGGCACTTGTTAATTATTAAATTAAAAGTTAATTAATAAATAAACTAACTAAAAACACATTATTTTAATGGGAGGGATGAATCTCTGAAACTACAATATCAAATTTTCAACATTTGGTATCCAATCTTGTCTAGGTTAAACTTAAATCTCCCCTGTTAGTAATGTCTAGTTTTTTCTTTCTTTCTTTATGTTGTTTTGGAGATTGGCAACCGCGCTGAAACTCTTTCACACTAGGAAAAGCAATGAAACACTTCCTCACGATGTTCCATAAATCGGGACAGATAACATGTTTGACTTTTTAAATCCAAAAATCGGTATCCGTTTTCAAACTTGAAGATCTTCGTTAGTGTTTAGTACGATCAGTTTCTATTGTAAAGTGACATTTTTTTTTTTCAGTATGACCATATGAATTTATTGCCTACTGTGGTATTGCCATATAGTCAAAGCATTCTCAAACCTAGTTTCAAAATCTGAATGAAAGGAATTTTAATGTTTAACGTAGATTAAAATGTTCTGACAGATTGTCTGTGACAAATCTAGAAAATTCGGGACCTCCATTATTATACAAGTTTAACTCAGGAAAGAAAAACTAAAATGGTTCTTGTTTTAATACAATTTATGCTGTCACCTTGTAAATGCAAATTAATCTAATTAAATTTAGTAAATAAGTTTTAAAAAAAGGTACAATTTGGTTTCCACTTGATTATAAAAATTTTCTTTTAAAATTAAAGCCACGTTCTAGTCTAATGAGAGCCATTATCATAGACCCCCACTTATACCTCATGAACCCCCAAATTAATTTTTGGCTAACGTAGATCCCTTGAAGGTCGTCGTAGATCCCTGGGGTTCTATATAGACCACTTTGGGAATTATTGAGGTAGTAGGTAGGAGAGGGGGTTTCCAGCTCAGGTATCGCCCTCATTACTTGACCATGGTTCAAAATTACGAAGTCCGTCGCCAAAAGCCCTCGTGTAGCTGAACAGTGCGACGTTAATATTCTCTCACTCACTTGACTGAGTTCCCCGTGCGACCACTTCTGTTCCAAAATATTTTCTATGAATAGGATACATTTCCCCCCCGTAAACACCTTTGACTGCTGTGTTGTACGACTTATTATAGTTTGTAGGGACGTCTTAAGACTTTTTGAGGCCCTGTGCCCAGAGAAATCAAGACATTTTGAGGCCCTGGACCCCTATGCAAAAGCAGGCCCTACTTGAGATTTTTAAAACTGGACGGCATGGAGCATGCATTGTTAAATATTTGTTCAAACGGCAATTTTAAACAAATAAATGCGTACGACTCACAATCCCAAAAATCTGGGCACAAACCGACGGAAATGATTGTTCATGGTATTAGGCCCAGGCATAGACATGGACAACGATCATCACATAAAAATACAGTCTTACCTCTTTTACCAGTTTGAAATTCCCTGTTTTTCGGAGAGTATGTACGGGAATAATATTTGACCATTAAAATTATCCGGATCATGATCTTATTAAGACAGAGTCGAGAACTAGTGCGAGGCCCGGGCCCATGCCTTAAAAGGTCCCTGATGGTTTAAAAATGTAAATGAGCAGTATATATAAGAAGATATCAATCATTGGCATGGCCAAGTAATTTTAGCGCGTTTTTCACATGTTGTACTTTACAATAATGCAACAAATGAACTTTTTACTAACAGAAAATAGTGTGTGTACTACACTTAAATTTTTTTTTTAAATTTAAATATGATTCGGCTCATCTAGGGCACAAATGCGACCCAATGCCGAAAAACCCGAGGTCAATCGGTTGCTTATTGGCTGAGAAAAAGGTACGACAAAATATGGAACGAAGACGAAATTTGCGTCCTAATAGCCTACACTATGTGAAAAACGCGCTAAAAAAGAAATGGTATCTGCGATCTCTACTGAAGAAAGTTGAAAATGATCAAGCAAGGGAAGAACCTGCTGAAATAATGCATTTTAATCAGGATAGCGAAAGTAAATTTGAGAAAAGCGATAAACACATGAAACGAAAGGAAAATTTTCAAATGCTACCTAAAGAACTCCATCAACAAAAATAGTTTGCCATAATTGTAGCACAAGACGCACTTTGCCCTGTCAAAAGACACAAGCAAGAAAAAGTTCAGCATGCCATTTGTCGATCTTCAAAGAACAGTAAAACTACAATAACTTAAAAACGTATGACAGTTATGCCAGCAAATATTCCTTTAATACATTTAGCAAAAAGTGCCTGTTTTGTGTTCGTTATTAAAGCCACGCACATTTGAAACTTTTTAGTTCAGTTTGATTGGTATTTTTTCTCAAATTATCAAAGAAAAATTGAAAAGTCCTTAATAGTAGGTAAATATACTTTCTCTTAGTTAAATTTTTCACTGGAATTACGATTTTTATTGTGTACAATAAAAATAATTATAAAAAAATTATTTAGGTGATTCAATCAGCACACGTGACCATTTACGGTAGTATCGAGTGAGCGCTCCTTCCCTCGGATTAAAAACACTGAGATAATTTAACTATTTGGAACCTAATGATTAAAAAAAAAAGAAACGGTGTTTTCCGAAATACTTGTTTGTTAACGTGATTATAATGCAATGTTGCATTCATTACTCTCTTTTGTATGTGTGTGTGTGAGAGATACTAAACATTCATAATTAGATGATTGTGCACATCCGTCATGGTTGACAAAATGAATGATGTGTCGAACCAAATTCTGAAAACAATGAAGTACATACGTCTATAAAATCCAAACTTTTAAATTAATTTTTTTTTAGTTTTGAAGAAATAGAGATTTATTTGTGATTTTTTTAATCAAACGGTACAAAATTTTTTCAGTTTTATTTCTATAATTCTCTTAAGGTATCCGATACTATTTTTTTGAAAAATGGAGATTTTTTTATGGTTTTTAGATTTGTTTAGTATATTTTTTTTAAAAAAAATATGCTATAATGAAGAAGAGAAAAAGAAATTATTACTAAAATGGAAAAAAATTGGTAAAAATTTATAAAAAATAACAAACGGGGGCCATTTTGTACCGAAAGTTTAGGAACAATTCTTCAATTCTGATGTGTTGCTATGTTATTCATTTTTGAAATGACCTTCTGGATAAGAAATAGTTTAATTTTTACAAAAACTAGAGCACTTTATCATAGTTATATGAAATTTCTTTAAAAAAAAAAGTGATTATATTCACATAAGGGATTGTAAATTTTGTAATAAAAGTGATTCATAAATCTGAAGGGGTTAAAACACTTCTACTATTACACAGGACATTCACAAAAAATTTCAGTTAATTATTTTCAAAGCTTTTTCAGCAATCGCTGTCCCTTTTTGAACATTAAAAAAAAAAAAAAACACATTTCGAGTAAAACGCGTTTTAAAGTATGACATATCTGCTATTACTGAAGAACTTGTAGTTTTTGTTCTAGTGAACGGAAAATAATAAACTTGGTATTTTTTATAAAGCTAATAAGATGGCTTATAAAATAAAATCATAAAAAATAATTGCCAATGTTTGGAAAAATTCACAATTTTAGGGTAGTTGGATACCTTAATACAGTCGACTCTCGATAATACGAACCTCTCGCTAATTCGAAGTATATGCTCAGTCCCTAGAAAAACTCTTGATATTTCGAACTAAAACAATGCGTTTGGTACCACTCAGTGTTTCGAAGTAAAATCTGTGGCTGGCCATACGCGATATTTCGAAGTTATCTTATAAAACTGTCACCTATTCGAACACTCACTATCATGTGCAGTCCTGTAATAAACAGATTGAAGCTTAAAAAACTTCGCGTTGTGTTGTCTCTGCGTGTCTTCCTTGTAACGTAGTCTCTTTGATGACCATCTGTTTGCTACTCCTTCTTAGTATTTTCCGATTTTTCAGGCGAAAAGACACTTTTATTGTTTTCGTTCCAAAAGTGAACTATAGACCAACCACACCTGTTGTCAGCCGTCCATATCTTTCATTTAACACGTGGCCTTGCTACACATGTGTTCAGAAAGGATGGTCCACTATTGTGAAGGATCCACTATGCATAGGATTGTGTATGAATGGATTATTTTAATACAGGACTTTTAAATTCCTTAAAATGTTTATACTGTATATATATGTACAGTAGAACGTCGTTTATCCGAATCAATTGGGACCGGACACCATTCGGATACGCGATTGTTCGGATAACCGAATGTGATCGATGCAGTCGGTATATGAAACCGGACACTATACGAATAGTGAAAATCATCATATGCAGGAAATGTGCTTGAAGAAAAAGCAAAATAGGTGCAAAATGTCACAATTTTACCTTTATTGTGGAAAATAATCACTTATTTTTAGCTGTACCATTAACTGTATGCCTTTGTTTTTTGGCTGCAAGGTCTCTGATTCTTTTGGTCCGGATAATAAACGTTCTACTGTTCTTTTTAAAAATACTTTTAAAATAATTTTATACACATGTACAATTGTCGTTTTATAACACAGTTGCAAATTTAAACATCTTAGAAAAATAAATTCTCTTCGTGTATTTTGGGAATTTTTTTCTACTCTTTTGATAATTCGAAGTTTTTCATTGTTCCCTCTAACTTCGAATTATCGAGAGTCGACTGCACCTCGGTTTTCAAATCTGGTTGATTCGTCTTTTTTTTCATCACTGAAACTCGGGTGGAATCAGTGCTAGAGCCTGATGAAATTCGTAATGTGATTGAAAAAGTGTTCGATTTTGCCAGGCAAATAAATTTAGAAGCGGATAGTGATGGCATTCAAGAACTGCCGGATTCCCACAACCAGAAGTTCACAATTAATGGAGAAATGCATGAGCAAGACATTGAAGAATTTGAGTCTTTAGACCCAGTTCAATCAGGAGATTGAATGATGATTGGGAATTTGACAAAGGCCTCAGTTTGAATGAAAAAGAGTTTCAAATTTTATACAATACATACCCAACGAAGAGCGTATTTTTTCAACAAAACAAGGAATAGAAAAATTATTAGCATACTACGAGGAAATTTTGCGGGAGAAAAAATCGTTGAGCCTACTGACTGTGTTACATTTTACGAAACCTTCTACATAATAACTTTGGTTTGTGATTTTGGATTTATGTTATCTGAGATTTTATTGAACATTTTTTTCGTCTCTGGTCCCAATTATAAGCAATATTAATGTGTATTTACATCCGAAATTATACCCCGACTTACGCGGTTATCACTCTCATACAGTCCCGCCTATCGCGTAAGTGTGGGATGTTACTGTAATTAATTAGATCCATAGGCGGATTAAGGCAGTTGGAGGCCCCTGACGGTAAAAGGTTTGAGGCCCATGGGCTTAAAAGTCGAAAAACTAAAATAGTAAAAAGAGAGAGTCACTTACTTCAAATTCTCAAAATAAAATGTATTGCTATCATAAAACACATCGGCTAAAGAAAATTCTTAACTGAATATATATAAAAAAATTAAAAACTTTACAGTTTTTGCTATATAGTTAGATTTCTCTTTGGCAAATTCATCCATTATTTTTACCATATCTATTTTATTCTATATTCTTCTATCAAAAACATTTTATTCTGTATATAATATGGCCATATTGTTCAATTTCTCTTTTCTCCCATAGTACTTCTTAAAATATTTTTAACCCCTTTTAAAACTAAAAAAGATAATTCACCTGATGCATTCGATATCGGTATTGTTAAAAATATTTTCATAAGTTTTTCTACATTAGGATTTCTCTTGCATCTCATTAAATTTCTAGCGGGGGTTTCATTGTATCTTTGTTTTCTTTTCATTTCTTGTTCCAAGGTAGCATGGTTTGTTTGTTTCTAGCCTTTAAACTTATCAAGCTTGGGGCCCCTGGCGGCCGCCAGGTCCGACACCCGCTTAATCTGCTACTGATTAGATCAGTGAAGAGTTACCCATATTTACTACATTCGCTATATTTACAGATTTAACCCTATTAATTACATGTGTTATTCTTTATATGTGAACACTTCACCATTGATATATATATATTTCTACATATTTCAACACAATTTCTTAAAATTATTTTCCTGACGATTTGTTACCGCTCAGCTGCTATCTTGGATTCCATATCACTCGACAACAAGCACTACTTGGCGCGTAGCACTCGGATATCACAAATTAGTTCCAAATACATCAATAATTACACATTAAAACAACAATACCATTGTTAAACAAAATAAAAAAAAAGTTGAAATTATGTGTATTCAGTCATGAGGTTATTCAGCACACGAAGGTTTTATGAAAAACATGGCAAGAAAGCCCATAATTATAAAAATAACGAGGAAGATAATAAATTTTATTAAGTATTAAAAATAAATAAAACGCAGAGGAAATATTGATTTTTGACCATCTGAAATTTAACCTGCCTTATTATGAGTTAAGTTTAAAACACGAATTATACAAGATTCATAGAGAACATGAATATATACTGCGTTGTCAAACTTTAAATAGATACTTAATTAACATTAAATGTGTTAAAGTATCGCTATCAGTATAGATAACACCGTAGATTTTCGTGCTTGAAAAGCAACACGAGGTATTAAATGACGTCAAAACATTTATTCTCAGAAGTATGAGGACATTCGTTCTAATGGAATATCTAAAACTTCACAATATTTTTTGCATTATGTAATGTAGTACCCCCACCTCCAAAACTATAATTATCTTGCAGAGTTGAAGTACATGTGTGGAATATATTTAGTGGAAATACATTTTTGCAAGCTTTTGTTCGCGAAATTGTACAACGCCTCGGATTCATTTTTATCGTGACAAATATGAATACAGTTTTGAATTACTTAGCTTTATATTTGATTTTTAAAATCAACCTCGGCACTCTGGCTGGTAAGCGAGGCACCGGCCACGAGTTAGCAACCATTGTCACTCTACTTCTGCAGCCCCTAATTGTAATGGAATACAGATCGAAAAAGACTGGTGGCATAACATTTTTTCTTTAAAAAATTACCCAAAATTCGTATATAAGCCAAACTGAGGGTGGATCATGTAATTTTCAAACGTCCGTCATAAAGACGAAAATGTAACCAAGCGGGTAAAATAAGAGGAATATTTTCCAAAATATATATATCAAATCGCTGTATAGTAAACATGCTAGACATCAACCTCGATAATTTTACTTCTGATAACCGTATCTGAAGCAAACTCATTCCAACAAGATAAATGTTCAGTGCTTATCTTATCCACAATCTATGCTATTTCTTGAAAATAAGGAGAAATAGACTTATATACGGCACATCACGAGCGTCGACCCAAGTTTCATGACCTGGAAGAAAAACTCTAGCTACTTAACGAACACTTGATGTAGACATTCCAATTAATAAATGAATTTTGAGCACTGCTGGAAAACTCAGATTTTGTCCCTGACTGTTTAATGCGACTTTCTTTTGGAGTAAAAAAGATTCGCGAAATATCCCAGAAGTTAAAATCACCTATGGCTAACGGGTGGGGGAAGAAACAGTTTATCCGAGATTAATCTATCAGACCAATCTCAGATCTCCCAACACACATTTATTAAAATAGCGTAATATTCCTTAAGATGCATTTACTGAGGGACAAAAAGGTAATTATAACGAACTTTTACATAAATTCAAGATTTCGTGTTTTTATTTCTGCAATGTTATCTCCCAAGCTCAAAACGGAGACAAACTTTAAGTTGAATATAATTTAAATTAAACGTCGATTAAGTAGTGAGATAGAGAATATTAATTTAGTTTATCAAGGGAGGGCAAAACCTATGAAATTAATTGACACTGTGTAATAGTAGTATTCCATTAGGGTGTTCAACCTCATTGTAATTCCACGAATGGGTCCATTTCGAGAAAATAGCCTTCATAATCTTATGTTTCACCTTTTTATACTATTACGTTTAAATTTCTTCCAACGGCGCAGCAGCGTGCCGGCCTCGGTCTGAATTGTAAGACTGTTTTTGTTTTAAATTCATTTAATTATTTTTAATGTATATATTTATTTATAAATATAATTTTTCTTAATAATATATTATACATAAAACATCATATACATAAAATATTATAAAAATTATTTTATAACCATTTTAAATATTTGATGTCTTTTTCAAATTCATTTATTTAATTGTAAAAATAATTAAATGAATTGCCAGTCGCATGGTAAATAGACACTTGACCGACCCCACTGCTCCGCAGTTGGATGAAATTTTAACTTTATTGTATAAAAGCGAAGCATGAATTTCGAAGGCTATTTTCTCCGAATTGACTGCCCATTCGGCGGAATTACATTGAGGGTGGAACACCTTGAAGGAGCTCAAAGTCTCTTCCCGAAATGAATTTCCTTAGTCGCGCCCTCCCCTTGTAAGTTGAAGTCCACTTATGATTTAAAAATCTACTTTTTTAACCAATTAATAATATATAAACATACATTCTCTGACCTCAATTTAGAATCACTAAATCCCCCTCCCCCCAAAGCAGTGGTCCTCGTGTACCCCTTGTTCATATTTGTCTGGTTTCTTGGTCATATTTAACCAGTAGTTCTAACAAATCCTTAAAATGTGCAACCTCTCAAAGGTAATTTTCAAATTTTTTGAAAATTTACATGTATGTGGCTCATTTAGAATTCGACTTGACTTATCTTTCACTACATGCTAGGAGTATACTTAAATTATGGGTATATGTGTCAGTTTAGCTAATGCTTTTCTCACTATGTCATCAGCAACATATATGACTGGATTATTCTTTTATTTCAAGGAAAATAGTTCATTTCTGAGGCTAGAGCGGAGATAATAAAATAATTTGTACAGATAAAACAAATTACTCATAACTTATCAAAGAGTGCAAGACAACTATTTTTGGTGAAATAGGATTGATATACATCATTCTAATAACAGTTATTTCCGATCAATGAATCACTAGATCTACTTCTTTTGTTCTCAGTACTTTCATGCAAGTATTTGGAATACCGCTTTTAGGAATAATTTTCCATTCAATACTCCTTCGAAGTTATTTCCTCACAAAATTTATTATTTTGTCAGAGTTATTTACATACATATATTTGCATAGTGGAATACATATTTGCTTCAGAATCACTATTTTAGTTGTTAATTAATGCAAAGAAATTGCTTAAACATATCTTAACTATTAACTTGCATTATAAAGGGGGGAGAAAACCAAAACATGGATAAGTCTTGTCTATATAAATTAAAATGTTATTGAAAATGTATTTCCTTATTTTAAAGCATAATCAAATGATGCTTCATTCTCCACACAACAGCAGTAAATTGGAACACAAATTATTATTTGGTGAATTTTGCTAAAATTTTAAAATAAATATTTAGGAAATTAATTTTTAACTTGTGTTTATTATGTCATTTCAAGCAATTTTATCTTTCAGTGAGCCCAAGTCCTTTCTCTGACTGATTCCTTATTGAAGTTGCATTAAACTGGTATGTCTTTTTAGAATAAAAATTGCTTGTATCCGTTTCTAAACTTTAAGATCTTCGTTAGTGCCTATTCCAATAAATTCCTCTTGTAATATGACATTTCTTTTTTCAATGTGTCCAAATGAATTGATTGTCCACTGTGGTGTTACCGTAGTCAAAGCATTCCCAAACCTAGTTTCATAATCTGAATAAAGAGCAAAATGCTGAACTTAAGTTGGAAATGTCCAGATTGTGTGCGACAAATTGAGAAAATTTGCAACCTCCAATACTAAACTGCTTTGACTTAATTCTGGAAAGAAATGCTGAAATGGTCCTAGTTTAAATAAAATTTAGGCTTTCACCTTATAGCCGCATATTTTTTAAATTTATTTTAAATAAAATTTAGAAAATAAATCCAGATTTTACCTATTGTTTAAATAGGTAAAATCTGGTTTCCACTCGATTAAATTTTCTTTTTTTAAAATTAGTTACAATCTGGTTTAATGTGAGCCACTATTGTAGAACCCCAAATTATTTTTTTGCTTATGTGGACCCCTTGCAGGTTGTCATAGACCCTGGGGGTCAATATAGACTACTTTGGGAATCATTGCTTTATAGATTTATAATGTGCATCCCTCAGCCAATCTACTCAGCAGAGCCAATGTCACCAGGACTCCACAGACACAACTAGACATAAGTTGACAACAAGGATTGCTTAGATATTGCAGCCAACACAGATGTCACAATACCAGCAATGTACAGGGGCACTAGGGGTTTAACCCCCCTGCTGCCATGATTTTTAATTATTAGCATAAAGATAATGTTTCAGTGCTTTTACTGTGCATGTGTTTTTAAATGTAACAACCCTCCACAAAAAAAGGAAGTCTATGTACTCCACCGAACAATTTGGTCATTAGAATGAGAAGGGGGCATTAAACTAAACAAGATTATCGTTTCCTTTGCCTTCTTCATACATTTTTTTAAATAAATATTTCCAAAGTCAAAACATTCTTAAAACAATAGTAAAATCACAGGAAATGTAACAAGAAACCTTTTCCCTGAAAGTTATGCAATGGGTGAGAAAAATTAGGTATGAAATTTGTTTTAACAAAAGAGTTTTTCTGGCAAGGCCCCCAAGTCATCAGAAAAAATAGTTAAGATGAAGGAAAAGCGAGTTAAAAAGTGAGATTGACAGGTCCTTCATGCAGAACAACATTTTTCAAAAAACTTCAATAGTCCATGGTTTTCAAAACCAGACAAAATAATTTTTATAAAAAAAGTCCTTATTTGAAGATTATAAAGAACAAAAGTATTCAAGGAATTTCTCAAAGAAACTACAGTTATTTTGGAATGAAATATAAACTGTTATAACTTGTAAAAAACTAGTTTACAGAGATGAATTGTGGTGTTGGATGGAGGAAGGCAAGTAGATTTTTGTTTTTTGTTATCCACAAGATCATAAATCAGTTTCTAAGACATATTTCAAACAATTATCTCTAAAGAAAATAATATTTAATTTGTTGACCAGATATTTTGTTTTCTAAAAAAATTGCTTGAACGAATTTAGCATACAGCAACCCCTGGTGGAACAAAAACTTACTTTGATCACCCCCAGCTACATAAGTTTGCGAACATAATTGCAAGACTACAATGGTCCCTTTTAGTTAACTGGATAACTTTGCTTAAAAGAAAATATTTTAAGTTTAATATAGCACTTTGGATTTTTAGCAAAATAGTTACATCCTCCCTGCTTTAAATAAATGCAACAAAACATTTCTTATACAGTTCTATCTATAAGGAGTAAACTAAAAGATCTGGAAGGAAACGTTTTAAATATATTGTTAATTTTTGGCAAAATAGGTAGAGAATAAAATTTATATCAGTAATTTTTTGTATTAATTCTAAACAAAATTAACAATTTTCTACAAATTTTCATTAGTTCCAATTATTAAATGAATTTGATTTTGTATACAGTTTCAAAACTAACAGATAAACTTCGAATTACATTTCTTAAGCAATATAAGATATTTGAAACTTTTATTGAATTAAGTATATCAATTATGTGTTTTGTTTATATTATATTAGAGAAGTAAAAATTAATTTATACAGTTTATTTTTAAACTGCTGAATGAATCACGACTAAAAATTATACAGTAAGTTTGCATGGTGTATAGATATATAGATGCAACTTTACAAGTTATATAGAAAAACGATAAAATTTAAAACAACAGTAATGATTTTGTAAAATATGTGTTCCAAAATAGTCAATCAAATTTCAATATGTTGTCATGCTTACTACAAAATAAGTTTGTTCTGAAAAACTTTTGGGGAAAAAAAAAACAGATGTTTGTAATTTTTCTGTAATATGTTGCACAATTAATGAGATTGCATAAAACTGATCTACTTTGTTATGCTTGATTTAAAGCTGCTCGTGAAAGAACCAAAATTGGTTACATTACAGTTAGGGAATTAAAAATAATTTAAAATTATTTTATCACTTTTTGTTGATAAAATAATGACTAGAAGCGAGTCAAAATGAAATATTTCAAAATTTTTGCTATTTTTAAACAAAATTGTAGTCTACCACTATAACAGAATAAACAATTATAAATGGCATTTAATCTTTTGTTTTGACTAATTTATAAATAATTTTGATATATAACTAAAAGTACTTTAAGAATAAAAGTACCAACGATGCATGCCAATTTCTTATCAAATATATATATGCAGAAGAATATTGGAATAAATTATACTTGTAAAATTAATACGATTATTAAAACTATTAAATCAAGTATAGCACAGAATGTAGATATAAATTATATATCACTATATTAAATTTTACAACTTCATCGTGCAATGTTCTAACATGTTTTTTTTTATCAGAAATTCATCTAAAATAATATATACAATATGAAAAAATGCTTAAGACAAATAAATTACAATGTTTCACCTCAAATTACATAACAAATAAATAAAAAATTGGATAATTACACAATTAATTCAATATTTCTACTTGAAACTTTTAAAAAAGACAATGAAACTAAAAATTTTTTAAAAAAGACATCAAAGACCTTTAAACTCTAATTTACAAGCTTGGGAAGGGAGGGGATTTTAAGTGGAAAGTTAGTAAAACATTAAAATTCCAATATAAGTTTTGCCCAAGATTCATTAAAAATAATGAAAAAAACTGAACTGTTACAACTGGTGAAACAAATGTAGCTTAGAAAGTCTTAAAACCCAAACCTTTAAAGCATGTATATCATTGAATGAATATGAGGGAAAATAAAAAATGGCTCATTCGTTTCTAAGTGACATTTTAAATATTTCAAATTCAGAAGGAGACAAATTTTTAGAAAAGAAATGATATATTTCCTATTTTTCCTCTTCTTCAATCTCTTGTTGAGTAGAATCTGTACCTTCCAAGATAACGTTAGTAGGATCATCTTTCTCTCTCTTAGATTTTTTATGCTTATGGCGTGATGAATGATGTTCCTCTTCATCATCATGATGATGCCGCCGTCGTGACCTCTCTTTATGACGATCGTCCCTTTCTTTATCTCTCTCTCGATGTCTCCTTTCTCGATCTCGTTCACGACTGTCTTTGTCACGATCCCTTTCATAATAATCACGTTCATAGTCTCTGTCATAATCTCTTTCATAACGATCCTTATCTCGCCTTTCCCTGTAATCTCTATAACGTCTTCTTTCATACTCTTCTCTTTCTCGCCTTTTGTAATCATCTTCAGGAGCCATTCTGCCAGAGCCACGCTCTCTACTCCTTTCATCCCAATAATGGTCTCTTTCTTTGTCACGATCACGATTTCTACCTTCCCTATCACGTTCTCTATCTCGATCACGATCTCTATCCCTTTCTCGGTCTCTTTCCCGATGAGGAGAGTTAGTCCAGCTATGTTGCGATTCTGAATTTGTGTCAAATGGACGAGATGAGTTTCCAGTAAAGAATTGCTCATCGTACTGAGAATTTGAATCAACATTGACACCGCCAACTAAAGGAGGAGGTTGTGAAAAAATGGGATTTCCATAGAGATCAGGAAAGGGAACATGTCCTGGCATTGTTCCAGGGGGAGGAGGTATATTTGGGGGTGGAATTCCAGGTGGCATTCCTGGAGGGGGAACAGATAAGTTAGGAGGAATAAATGGTGGAGGAATGTGGGTAGGTGGTAAGCCAGGTGGTACAGAACCATCATAAACATCTCTTCCAATTACCTAGAAAAGAATAGAAATCAATAAGTTGAAATTTTTTATTAAAAAAAAAAGCTTTAGTATGCAATATAATGAAAGCATTCATGCAACACAAGCAATAACATGTGCATATTTTCAAAAAAATGTTAAACATGCAAATTTAAAATTATTTTTCTGATATTTTTTGAGTAATCCACAATTTTTCAAGTTAGTTAATATTTAAAATTTTGTGTTAAAATAGCACCATATAAAACAAATTCGAATAGTAAACAATTTTTAAATTGGTTGTCTTGATAATAATAAACAAAGTAATGTAGATTTAATTTTTTGAAACAAACAATGTGCTCCTCCCATTAAAAATATATAAAAAAATTTTAATGAGCAAATTTATCTTGCATATGATGCACTTACAGAAACAAAATTTTACAATTACTACAGCCACATTCTTTATAAACTTTAAGGTGCATGGTACGATTTATAAAAACTTTGACTTCAGTATCTTTACAATTTTTTTGATTGTAATTAATGTATATATGTATTAAGGTATGCAGTTTGTACGCTCAAAATACTACAAAAGCTTACCATTTAATTTTTCAAAGAAATTAAATTTTTTTGAAGGGATTTTAAAATGCTAGTCCTTTTGCAACAATTCACATACATACATGAAATTTGATTAATAAATACATCAAACTACAAACTATGAAAATAAGAGTTGGTGTCCTTTCTGCTAACATAATTAATAGTCATAAAATACTTTTATGAATACTTATTGAAAATTATATTTAAATATATATTAAAAAATAAATAAATTCTAAATTCAACTATTTTTTTAAAAAAATAAGTAATGCTTTGACTCAAAAATCCACACAACTTTTGCTACAAGTACTATTAGCAATAAGTAGAGTGAGTTATATTAGCATTGCACTATTAAGCACATTGAAGGCTATTAACAATGGACCTTGTAATTTTAAACTTCAGTCAAGTGACAAGGATGACATTTGAGGAGGCCCCTGCCTCTACCAATACATTACGCTAATAAGAGGACATTAAGCTTTGACAGATTCAATGTGCATCTGGGCCCCTTCACATGGTTGACTTTCAGTGGCAATAGGCTCAAACTCATGACATGCTGGCCACGAGCTCATGACCACTAGGCTACCACTGCCACAGCAATAGGTAGAAAAAAAATAATGAAGCATTTGGTGCAATAGAGAAAAAAGCTTAGCAATTATTGAAATGAAAATAAACAATTATTTTTCCTTTCTGAGATAATCAATTTAAAATTTTCATTTACCATTAAAATGTGAAAAACAAAACATAAGAATTATCATAACTTTGGAATTTTTTTAAACTTAGAGCTTTCAAATTTTGAGAGATGATTAACTAAAGTCACTTTTAAAGTTTTTACTTTTTTTTATAAAAAAATGTGTGAGCGTATTACATAAATAAGTAACGGATGAACCTCAATAATGATCACTTAAAAAGATATCTGGTCTTTTAGTACATTTCATTCAACACAATTATTAAATAAGATACCTGAATTACATTTTCCTTAGCATTTCCAGAACGTCTTGAACTATTAGCTCCACAAATGACATCAATACTTCCAGACATTCTCCTTCCGGGAGGCGGCCCGGCCTTTTTAGCTCCAACCCCTATGCCAGAATACTTGCTATTTTCATTTACAGTAGCAATAGGAATTTGTTGATCCTTTCCAGGGATGATTTGTACTACTTGCTTTAGGACAGAACAAAACAATTGTGTAAATAAAGTAGTAATTTTTTCATGACTTTACAATGCTAATTATAAACAATCTCAAGCAGATGGAAAAAAAAATCACTTGTATATGAAATATCGTCAGCCTAATCATATCAGAATGCTGGATGAACTTTACAGGAGCAAGTAATAACTGTTTATTTTTATTATACACATGAATTATTTCAATGTAATTATGAATCTAGAAGTAAAAATGATCAAAGAATTTAAAAAAAACTATTTTTAGGCTTCAAAATACTGTACCAGATGGCATTAAAAGTATTCTGATATTTTGAGGAGTTATGCATTCCAATAATTAGGCTGCCGATATCCATGATAAATGTTTACAAATTTATTAATAGTTAGATATTTAATTTAGTGTTTAGTTTAAAAGCAATTTTAGAAAACCACAGTAACATAGCAAATATACATAAATTAATTTCAAACCAAATACTTTTTTCTATTTTTATTCTTTTGGTAAACATTTGCTATATACATCACGGAAGGGGAACACTAATATTACAGTTGATTTTTTTATTTAATAATTTCATTTTAAATAAAAAAAATATATAAAATAACAATATTTTATAAAAAAATAACACGTTTATGTGTTAATATATATTTAAACAATATAAAATAACTATAAAAAACCTTATTCATTCAGTAAATTTTTTAAAAAAATTAAACATTTTTACAATAAAAATTAATTTAACAATTAGAAAAATGAAGGAGAGTTTAAAAAGCAGGTGAAAAAAATATTTCAAGTTTTAAGGCAATTGTGAGGCCTAGTTAAGTTTGCTTAAAATATTGAATGAATGTTTGATTATTTGGGATCAAATAATATTTTTGTGAATCAATATTTTGCACTTAATTATTATTCAAAATTTCATTAAAATTTTTTACTTATAGTAGAATAATATGTTAGAATGCTTAATATATAATTTATAACAAAAATCACTTGCTAATAATGGCAATATGGAAAGATTACATATGTAACACAGATGCAATAAGCAGAGAAAGAAAAAATAAATAAGTGGTAATTTTTTAAATAAGATTTGGACAAAGATAACAAAAAAATAACTTCTGAGCAACAATGAGTACTTCAGCTATGAATAATTTATCACAATTTCTTTTAATATATTATCAATTAAGGTTAATTTGTTAAATTTTAATGTAACAAAGGAAGGGAGAAAAGCAATTATTATAATTGTATAGGTCAAATTTGTCTTTTAGTCTACATACACTTGTAAGTGCTAAAAAATTATAAAACAAATTGCTCTAAGGGCAATGAACCTCATAACTCTGAAACATTATCAAGTGGTGAAGACAACATTTATGCTGGCATCCCATTTTCTAATGCTGTGCCAATACACGAGTCCCAACAGATTTAATATATACTCAATTACAGGATAGGTCTTTAGAGACACCAGGACTTGAATCCATAGCAATATGACTGAAATAATTTTGGTAATGTTCTCATAACGATTATGACTCTTATAGTCCGATACTTTGCAGACCATATTGATATCGTGGGAAGAAATGAGGTAGCTATGGTAGAGGCTTTCAGTGCACTCAAGACAGCAGCAAAAAACATAGCATTGACAGTCAATGAAAAGAGAAAAAACTAAAATTTCACGGCAATAACAAACAAAATCTCAAATTTACAAATGCAGAAAATTAATGAATAAGAGTTTGAACAATTTAAATACTTAGGCACAATTGTAAATAATAGTAAGGACATAAAAATTGAAATAAAAATAGAATCAAGATGGCTAACAGATGTTATCACAGATTGGAAAACCTATTTATATCTAAATACATAAGTAACACAACAAAAATATAGTTATACAAGATTCTAGTAAAACCAATTGTTTTATATGGCAGCGAATGCTGGACAATTAACAAAGAAGACGATGAAAAACTGATGGCTTTCCAGAGAAAAATCTCAAGAAAATTTTTTTGGTGCAGTTAGAGAAAACGGAATTTGGAGATTACAATACAACTTGGAACTTCAATCAAAATATACAGAACCCAGAGTAGTAAAAGTGATCAAGACTTCTCAAATAAGGTGGATGCATTTCGATATTGCAATGAAAATCCTGTTAAGAAAATAGTTTTCCAAACTCCAGAGGGAAAGAGGAAGATTGGGAACAAGGTGGATAAAGGACTTTGGAGTTAACCGACAGAAGAATATTGCACTGAATAGATCAAGATAGTGTAACCTGACTGAGACAGCCTTTGCTGGTAACCGGCCGTAGTGCTTGGAAAGAAGTCAGATACTTCAAAAATTTAACTTTCATAATATTCATGGTGGTTGATTTAATGGGGCCAAATTTTCATATATACAAACACATACAAGAACTTAAAAGTAAATTAATTTTCACTGAATCTTGGAAAACTCCTTTTTAGGGAGAGAACATTTTATAAAATAATTTTTGTATTAACTCCCAATGGCAACATTGTCTACAAACTAAAATGTTTGTTCATAACATTGTGGAACCCTTATTTTGATTTATTTAATACATAGTTTTATTTCTTACATAGAAGTAACATCCCTTTTGATGTTTATTCTTCAAAGATTTATCTAGCAATTTTAATTTTATATGACTTTATTATTCAATGATTCACCTGAATTTAATCAGAAACAAAGTATTTTGGACAAAATAATTTGTTTCATTACTTTACTTCTTAATTTAAATTGATACTTGAGGTCAAACATTGAAATTTTTAACAAAACTTTAAACCAATCTGAACCTATTAACACTCTGAAGACAGATGAGTTTTTTTTTTCTTTCTCAACCATTGGCAACAGAAACTCATATCATTTGCAAAGATACCCCCCCCCCCAACCATTATAGAATATATCAATCTTTTCACAATTAGCATTTTTAAAAAAATATTTTTTCAAAATAGTATCAACTTTACATTTTATACTCGGAAATTTTGTTATATTGTAAGGCAACTTTACACCATGTGACTAAATGTTCTATAAAAAACCACCAGCAAAGGTAAACAAAAATATCCATTCAAAAGATGTTGAAAATGCACCACAGACAATAAAAGGAGGGATATTTGATATTTTGCAAATTTTATTCAGTACCTTTAGATCATGGAACTTGTTTTCAAATATATACCACAAAACAGTAACAAAAATAGCATTAAAATATGATACATACTTTAATAAATGTTACACATGCTATGTGAATCCAATATAAATTTTTTTATTAAGTATTTTCAAAAAATATACAAGAACTCAGGCTATATACTTTTCAGAGCACACCATCTTCGATTTGTTAACACACAGTAGTTGGGGACCATGGTTAGTAAATAACAGTTTAAGCTAACCAATATTAATATAAATTCAGCCATAATACAGGGTGCCCAAAATGTATCTTTATACTTTAAAAAAACAATGAAAAATAAACCCTACAATCTTTGGGAACATGATCCTTGAACAATTCCAAATAACAGAAGCAACAATTACTGTTATTATGGATTTATTGTTTTTTAGTGTTACCAATGAATAACAAAAGAAAGATTTACCGTATTTTCCTGTATATAATCCGCAGCGGCGTATAACCCTCAAAGCCGTTTTTTTCGAGTGAAAAAATAAAAAAACGTTGCATAACCTGCAGCGCCATATAGTTTGCAGCAATTTTTACGGCGAATAATCCAAACTATATACTGTCAATAATGTGGTGTTAGATAAAAAAAATACACAATGATTAAAATTATAAATTTTACAGAAATTTTTTTTTTGTAAAATTCTTTTCTCCATCGGACATTGTTACCACAATTTCTAAATTTTCAATTTTAATATCTTCTAATTCCGACATATGAAGGCTGTAATTTATTTGTCAGTCCTGCAGGTATTAGTTGCAGATGCGGACTTCAGGGCTTTTTTAACATTCTCACTGGGATGTGCTTCATCGAGTCCATAATTAAAAAGCTTTTGGTCACATTTTTCAAAATTAGCTTTGTGTTTTTTCCCCTCACCACAATTGAATATTTGATTAGTCAATGTTAAACAATTTTGCAGTTTCCAGATTTTCTACTTCGGTAGCCTTTTCTATAACGTTTAGTTCAAAATCAGCCATGTAATTTACACGTTTCCGCTTCAACATGACAATGTATACCAAATATTTTCAGGAAGAAACAGCTCAGGTGTCAAGACAGAATGGGAAATGTCGTCAGTGACTAGCAACTGTAATATTGTTTCTAGGAACTGAATCCATTCTTGAACGTCACTGGACAAAACTGATTGTAGCTGAAAAGCGTCGGCCGAGTCAAAAAAGCTTTCAGCAGCTTATCTGTTATTTATTTTATAAAACAAAGGGTATTTCTTTCAAAACTTTATTGTACGTGTTTCAGATGGAGAATGTTTTTATCACATTATCCGCAGCGGCATATAATATGCACAGGGAAATTTGAAACCTCTTAACACATAATCCGCGGATTATATACAGGAAAATACAGCAGTTTACATTTCAAAATTTATGTAAAAAATAATAATAAAAAGTGGACTGATTCACAATGGATTTTTAAATTAATTTAGAGTATATGCAGAAGATGTAAAAAAGCTTTATGATCCAGTAAAAATTGAAATGAATAAATTTTTAATAACTAAGAATATTATTTTATTCAATTAGAATTTACAAAAATCAAATATTAAAAACTGAGGTTAACATTAATATCTTTTGAGCAACTCATATAACTGAAAAAAGACAATTTTGACATATAATACAAATATTTCACTTACATTAATATTGCAGAACACTTAATGTAAAATATTCCAAATAAAATCTTTATTTTATAAAAATGTTTTCAGAAATTACTAAGAACAAGCAAGTTTTTAAAAAAACTTCTATGATTTTATATAATGATATACCTACCTTGGGAGCCATGTTATTGTCAATTCGCAATTTGCGTTGTTTTTCACAGTATGCTTTCCAAGTCTCTTCATTGAAGCCATAATTAAAATAATCAGTTATATCAGCACCTGGTTTCCTCCATGGTTTGTCTTCAATGCTATCTAAATTGAATTCATACATAGATACTCCATTGATAAGACCAACAGTCTCCAAGTCAATCCCCTTGGCTTTAGAACCGGAACTGGCACCAGTACCAGCAGCAAAACCAGCACCTCTTTTAATATTCAGATTTACAGGAGTTCCACCATAGGGATACGTGGTTGAAGGTGGTTTTATATCACCAATCGTAACCTATTAAGTATATTTTCATAAAGTTACAAATTAAAATAACATGAGTTAATCTCTTTTCATACAAGGTCTGGTCACATTACTATTCCTCCTCGCCAATCCTCCCCAACACTCAAATAATTTGTTTTAAAACTAAAACACTAGCTTTTATATGGTTATTCTCTAACTCTCTATAACATTTATCAACAATTTAACTTTTCCTAGGTATCCAGCATATTGTAGAAGTTTTACCTACATTTATAATTCCTTTTAATGCGATTATCGATAGTATTAAATATTTTATAATATTACATATTACTATTATATTCTACCAAACCTTGAATAAAAAAAAGAAATCACATAAAAACATTGGTCACTTTTTCTTTTAACAAATGACAAAAATATGAACACTTATAATTTCTCATTTTTTTAGTATTACTTTTAAAACCCCTTCAAACAGAAAAGAATATTTGAATAATCAAAAAAATGAAAAAGCTTAAAAAATGTAAAGATAATTTTATTCATAATAAGGCATTAAATATTCAGTATTTATTCATTAACGTCACAGCAGCCAAATTTGCACCACACAAATTGCGCCATTTTCCACCAAAATCTGACAAATTGTTTCTTTTTCAAATAAAACACACAAGAAACGTTTTTCTAGTTTTGGTTTCATGATGTAAATTTTGCTGCAGTGATGCTAATATGGAAGTACCAAAAATTCTCTTTATATAGCTAATTAAATTAATCATAATTTACCAAAAAAAATTTTTTAAAATCTTTATTTAAAAATAAATAATATTTAAAAAAGTGCAATTAATAGAATGAACTTGAGTATATAACTGATAATAAAATCCATTCAAACCACTAAGAAAAACTTAGAATTACAGATATGCTACCACAATATATGAAAATAGGAAAATATTCTAGTAAAACATATGACAAAATCCTTAATTAAAAACTATATCTAAAAGAGATTTAAAAAAAAGTCATTTTCAGACCTGAACATCATCGTCCGAGTCTTCTTCATCATCCGAATCTTTTTCCTCTTCATTGTCTTGCAATTTTTCATTTTCTTCTACAGGAGATCCAATCTCATTTTCAGTAACAGGAGGCTAAAAGATACATTTAAATAATTTTATACTTTAAAACTTTATGTACCATGTTTCTCTAAAGAAAATAAGCAACAATTAGATTTAAAAAAAAAAGACACTACAAAAATTTAAAAAGCTGTTGGGGGTCTTGTTTTCAAAACCGTGGGATTATTTCACGTATTTGTTTCTGGGAATGTCACGTAAAAGTTTTTAATATATCAAATTGCCCATAAGATAAGCCTTTGTAGACAATCAATACTAAATAAAAAAATTCAGTACTTATGTAATATCACAACAATCGCCAATGTTCAAGATAACTCGCCAAGTTCGCAACTCCAATTTCGCAAGTGTCGTATGTACTGAATTGGCAACCATGTGCTTTATTTCATATAATGTTGCGGGTGGATCCTAGCAAGGTACATTTCTTGGCGACAAATTTTTTGGTACCAAAACATTTAGCAATAAAGTTTACAATATGGTAACCCTGCAAAATTTAGGGAATTGTAACCCTATTTGGGCCGGATTTTTTGGACGGGTAATTTTTTTTCCCTGATGGCCAACTTGAAGACGTATAAGATTTTTCTAGAAAGCTGAAATTGAAGGAATGAGTGGATTTTTCTCTTTTTTTAAATGAAACAACTGCTGAAAGAATATTTGTTAGAGAGAAAGGGAGATGCGTTGATAAATTCAATTTGGTTGATGTTTTTTCTCACTATCGCATCGTAGAAGCAACGGTTTTTCTGTTTTCTTCTTGAAGCCATTATGGATGCCACATTTTCTTTTTTGAAGCTCAACAAATGGATTTCTTTTTTTTTGAATGAAAGATGTAAGAAAGAAATGCTTGCTTTGTGAATGAGTGAACGATTGAAAATATTTCGATAGGTATGGATGTCCGAAATATGAAAATAATTTGTTTTTGAAAGAAATGGAGATTGTTAGTCCATCAGCCTAAGGCATTCATATTGGATTTCTTTTCCCACTGTAGCGCTTTAGAAGCGATGCTTTTTCAGGTTTTCTTGTTGAAGCTGTTTTAGAAACCACGTTTTCTTCATAAAAGCACGACGGATGGATTTTTTTCTGAATAAAAGATAAGAAAGTAATGATTATTTTTTGTGAGAATGAAGGATTGATAGAATCTTGTAATGGATGCTCGAAATTTGCATTTAATTTCTTTTTTGATTTTATGTTTCCTA
This sequence comes from Trichonephila clavata, assembly GCA_019973975.1. Lineage (NCBI taxonomy): Eukaryota > Metazoa > Arthropoda > Arachnida > Araneae > Nephilidae > Trichonephila > Trichonephila clavata. The sequence continues at coordinate 106,447 of BMAO01021958.1, forward strand.
TATTGTCCGTTTTAGAAACCACGTTTTTCTCGATGTTCTTCTCTTGACGCCATTTTGATAACCAAGTTTTCCCCTCTTGTTTCCGTCCGAAGGCATTTTGAAAAACGCGTTTTTTTACATGGTACCAATTGGCGAAAAGCTTTTGTCACCAAATACAGCAGTGTGCTGTGCTAGGATTTTACCAATGTTGCAATAATACATAAGTAGCAAAAATTCTTACAAAAGAAAAGTTAATCACAAAGATAACAATTTCATTGCAAGTTTCTCCTTTGACTAAAATCATATGAAACTAGTTATGGTTAATATTTTACCTTTCATTCCTTTTCAAATTAAATATCTATCTGATACAGAATTCTAGATTAAGGGGGTTTTGCAAGAAGGGTACAGAATCAAAAAAGTCTGAAGATCCCTGCAGTGGAAAAAATTCTCCTTCTAGTTCAGTGATTAGATTTCTTATACCGTAATTTCGCACGTATAGTCTGCACCATCGTATAGTCCGCAGACACGATTTTATATAAAAAAAATTTCAAAAATCGTCAGATAGTCCGCACCACCGGATAGTCCATGGACTATACGTCCGAAATTACGTTATTTTAATACGGCAATATTAATGTATTTTAGAAACAAAGAACTAAGTATAAATAGAAAAAAAAAGGACTTCCTTATAATATACCTTCAGAAATAAAACGCTAAATACAAATAACAAACAGGGATTACTAATTAATCACACATTCTACTACATTAACGAAAACCTTCAAAGTCTGATTCATCGGGATCAGAATTAAACAGTTCTAATATATTTTCGGGAAGAGTGTCCGAAAGTTCATTTTCAGCATCACTATCTTCACTGTCAGTGATTTTCTCGCTTTCACTAACAATCCCAGCTTTTATAAATCCCGATTGGATGGTGGACACTTTAACACTTTTCCAGGATTTATCGACACATTCGGCAACTTCAGCGTATGAAGCGCGTCTCATATTTCCTCCTTTTGTAAAAGTATGTAAACCTTCCGACATCCAGTTCTCCCAGCAAGCACATACGTGGGACTTGAAACTTCTGTTCAAGCTAATATCCAGAGGTTGCAGGATTTTTGTTAAACCTCCTGAAATAATGCCAAGTTCAGCACCAATTTTTTTTTTTAGCTTCCGCCTTTACACTCTTTTATGTATGCCCTCATGGAATCCATACTTAGTACTCCTTTGGAATTGAAAAAGGCACCTTCTCTCTTTTTCCAAACTTCTTGAAACCAATCGAGCATAATGTCTTCGTTGCACCAACCCTTTTCATTGCACCGTATTACGACGCTTTGAGGAAAATTTTCCTTGGGAATTGTTTTTCTCTTAAAGATTAAGAGAGGCTTCAACTTTGTGCCGTCAGCACAGCAGGCGAGCATCACTGTGAAATGGGTCTTTTCTAGACCAGTTGTTGTTATTGATACTGTTTTCACTCCACAAGTATCAACAGTGCGATTCGGTGGGCAATCAAATGTTAATGGAACTTCGTCCATATTTATAATATTTTTTAGGGAATACTTCCCTTCTGCAATAACTTTCCTTGTAAACTGAAGGAAAGAAGCTTTTTTTCCATCTACGTCGTCCGGAACAGCCTGACACATTATCGTTCTGCTGCGAACTCTCAAGTTTTTACGACGCATGAAGCGGTAAACCCAATTTATTCCTCCCTTGAAATCCATTATCTGTATCTCTTCTGCCATGGACTTCGCTTGGAGACAGATTTTAACTGTTGAAATGGAGCGTCCAGAATTTCTTTGGTCGAGAATCCATCTCAGTAAATTTTCCTCTAAAGCTGGCCATTTTACTTTTCCATGCCGATTGGATCGCTTTCTTCCCATGCTTTTTAACACATCCTTTTGTTTGCGCCAATTTCTCATCGCTTTCTCGTCCACTTCAAAATAACGGCCCGCTTCTCTATTTCCATCTATTTGAGCTTTCTAAACTACCTTGAGTTTAAACTCAGCAGTAAAACTCCGGCGATGTTTCATCAACGTTATCGAAGATGAAAGACAAAATACTGTGCAACGTGCTATCCTTGTGATAAGTGGTAATGAAATGCGACCTTCAACCCCATTCACTCGGTGTTGCCAAACCACGCTATAAGTAAATGAATCACGCTTTTTTTTTCGTACTCCAGGTACTTGCTACTAAGGCTCCTAAAAATCGAGCTGACGCATCAACAACTTTTCCCCCTCCCGGCAGTTGCGCTAAAGCAGTGCAAAGGATACTGGGATACAAGACTCTGGTTGTGCTAAGTGAGTGCTCATATCCCGGCATCGCTTGATGCGCCAGCCTGGATTTTAGGAGCTCTACTTGCTACTACTCATTCGTTCTGCACTATGCTCTATGGTTTACTATCGATACATACGAATGTTTTCTTGGAATCTCGCACTTTTTTTATATTTGATCATCGGCAGTTCACGATAGCGTTTTTTAAAAATTTCAACCGTGAACAACCAGTATATTATCCGCACTGGTGGATAGTCTGCAGCTTCAAAAATTCGCATTTTAAACACAGATAGCCCGCGGACTATACACGCGAAATTACGATACTACCATAATTACTAATTTTGACTTGCAAGAGAAGAGGGCAGCCAAAGGGGAACATGCAGGCTTGTTTTTCTTCTTTCCAAGGGGAAAAACATGCCTGCACTTTATGAACATTTAGAGAAGATTGCTTTTGTTCTTTGCAAATATTATATCTTATGTATTGAGCATTATTTAGAACATCTCGACATATGTCATTAACAGTGTCTAGTTTGAATGATAAATCAATTATAAGAGTAACCCATAGTTGATTACACGAGGGAAGTATTTTAAGACTTAGAGGTAATTCACAATTTTGTATTCAAACAAGAATACAGGCATTGTCTAAATTCTGATGTTTGCTACAAATGATTCGCACTGCTCATCTGCAAACCCACAGAGACCGGATACTATTTTAAGGCTGTTTAATTCAAATAGAATTAGACAAGGAAATACGACTTAAACAGAAAATATTTATCACAATATCCTACACAAAACAAAAATTATTTTTCATGTCAAAAAACTTATGAAATCGTTTTTCTAATTTAGAAGTTTTTTTATATGAAAACACTTACTTGAACATCTCCATTAGTAGTGATAATATTTTCTTCACCGGGAGCAACCACTTCTTCTGTTGCTCTATCAAATATAGCATTTATTTCTTCTTTACGCTGTTCTTCAGCATTATTATCACCATATAACCAAGCATCATCGTCGTCTGGAGGAACTTCAGCCGCCATGTTTTTTGCTTATTAACAAACTGAAGTACATATTGCCATACTTCAGAAGAAAAAAAACCTTTTATCTAATAGTTAAGTATTGATGCCAAATATGATTAAATTTTATCAATTAGAAGGGTAGGGTTTACCAAAGATATTGATAATATTTGAATTTTTCAAAAATGCCTTTATTTCTTTGTACATATCTTTTAAAAGATAAGAATATTCAAAAGAATATAAATAGTATTTAAAACCCATCAATTAAGAAAGAATAAAAAAAGGAATCGAAAACTTTTAAATAATTAATGACTTAAAATGCTCCTTATTTAAATATTCATCATGGAAAAAATTTTCTACACATACATAACCTAACATTAAAATAAAATAAACAAAAAAAAAATATTTGTTTTAGTTTCTTACGTCATATTAGAAGATTTGCTTCATGGGACCTGTGTCAGATGTAAATGTAAAAATAATCCGCTTAGTTTCAATTTGTGATAAGTGCGAAAAAATTTATCTCCTGTAAATTATCGGTAGTTAATGCGTTTTTAATATTCTTTAATGTCGAATTTTGCTTAGGATGGTTTTAATAGTTACGCTCGTCTAGTTCAATGATTATTCTGAAGTTGTTTATTTCATTGTGTCATTGAATATTTATTTACGACGCATAAGTAAAGGTATGTATTATTAATTAAATATTTAACTATCAGTAATTGATCAACTTTACTTATTCAGTTGAATATGTTCAATTTGTTTTATTTGTGGTGAAATTCGTGCTTATTGCTTTAATTACATGAATCATTTTTGAGGAATGCAAGATAAAATGCATTCTCACGATAGTAGACGTGGTTTGTTTAATTTAATACTTTTCCATACTCGTTGATTTGTTTGACATTAGGAACAATTTTGTTAATTTTTCATCGCAATGACTAATTTTCCTTATAATTTCTAGATTATGGCAGAGGAAGAATTTCTACTTAGTAAATTAGAATGCAATATAATTTATTTTACACTTTCAAATTAAACTAATTGTAAATAGCTATTTTAGTGTATTTTTAATTAAAGGTGTGGTAAATGTGCATTTTACTAATTTCTTTGTGTGAATTAAAAAGAAAAAAATCGAATGCTATATAAAATTTTGGACCTATTTTGAGATTCTTCTAGTAATGGGGCGTAGAACATGTTGTGAAATTCGTTTTTAAGGAACTATATCCTACAAAATTATGTTGTTAATTATGTAACTTTAATTCCTAAATGTTTCTTACTAATTTCCTGAATTCAACTAGTTATGTTTTTTACATTATGTTAGTATTCAGTGGTAGATATATCTAACTACAGTAAAAGAACTTTAGGGTTGAGCTAATTTTTTAAATTGGCTTTTTTAGCAGTTTTTTGCAAATGCACTATATTTTCATAAAAATTTTTAAAATATGAAATAAATGTGTTTTTAATTTCAGTGTTTGAAATGAGCTTTAGTAAATATTGAAACAGATTTGGCAAAAGCTAAAATTATTGATTCAAAATTATTTTTTAAAATTAAAAATAGGTACTTTTTAATCTATGTGGTGCCAATCATGGAAATAATTCTGTAAATGCCAAGAAAGGTTACAAATTGTATCAAATATTCTGGATGTTGTACATTAGGGACCGGGTGGTCTAAATGGGTGGAGCATAGTTGACACCGCGCTCAGAACCCATGTGGTCTATCTCGATAGAAACCATATGTAACGGATTCTAGCTCAGTTGGAATCTTGAACTTGGCTTTAGCATAACTAGACATGCTGTTGTTTACTCCTACATTTAAATCGGACTCATAATTCTTGACTTCGGCGTACTAGATTGTCGTTTTTTACTAGGATTTTTATCTTGAATACTAGAATTCTCTTTAGTTTCAATCTAATTAATGTAATGGTCTAATTTGTTAAAGATTGTTAAGTTTATTGTTGAAAGTTATTGTTACCAATAAAACCAGGAAAAGCCAAATTTCTAGAACTCTAGTATTATTTCCAGGACTCCAGAATATTATTATGAATATTATTACCACACACAAGCAACTGGCAATCACCACACTGGATGCATAATTTTGATTTTTAAATTTTTCTTTGTTTCGTAGTTTCTTAATTTTTTCAGAACAAAAGGTGCAAATGCATGCATTCTGCTTGGGCACAAAGGTTTTCTACAGTTAAATCTTAATCTATAGAAATAACGAAATATGAACCCATTGCTCAACAATGCTATGTAGAGTATATAAACAACATATGCTTTATATATTTTGCATAGAAATACTTTGTGCATGGTATTTCTTGTAAAAATACATCTTTTATATATTTATCTTACTATTTAATGACTTAAACGTTATACATTTGAAAACTAAATATGTTGAATAAATTTTTAACATGAAAATTTTGAAAACAGGATTTATACACAGTCCTACATTACAATCCTTGCACTTGTAATAAATCATTTGCTATTTTGAGAGATTTTTGCAGGAATGGGAACAAATGAAAACTAAATTTTCTATTGTGGATGACCGTGGATATATTTTTTTGGAGGTAATCAGCATACAAATGTCCAAAATTTTATCATTTAACTCGCAATGAATAGAACAATCAGAATATATTATTTGTTACTATCACTAATCTGGGAGTTAGGATCTGAATCAATTTTACACAATTTCTGCTATTTCATGTTAAATTTTTGACGCCTTGTAACAGGAAAAATTTCATCAACAAGATCTAATTATCTATTAAAAATTAAGACTGTGCAAACTCAAACCAAATGTTCTAATGAAAATAAAACTCTCATCCTTTTTATAAACAAATACGTGTTCTTTTAAATAGCTGCCATAAAGCATACCATTCGAAAACATTATTTTCCCCTTATGTTTAAAATTCAAAATCCATGTGCATGCAAGTAATACTTTTCTTATTTCAAATAGAAGGTCAAATCTGCTTATATCTCGGATCCGATGCATATACAATACCAGGGCCACCGCGTGGAGGAGGCAAAATTGTTCACCGCACAAGGGTGCCTGGGGACGGGGGCGCCAAAATTTATAGTACTTATAGTTTTTTAATTTAATGTTACTTACAAGTTGTTAATAAAAAATTTACAATTTTGCATGTTTTATATTTTTTAGCTATAAAATAAGATTTTATTTTTTAAAATTTTATATTTTAATTTAATTTAATTTTTTGTTTTCGTTTCTGCGGATTGTTTTCGTTTGTGTAAAACAAAATTTGATTTCCGATACGAACAATGAAAACACGTTCAGTGTGGAGTTTGTGCTATTATATGGATCGTGTTCAAAATCTAAGAATTTGTAACATGCAACAACAGGAATTGGAAACGATTTGTATCGGCATAAATTTTTATTCGTTATATGCTGAAAAGATGTGGCTCAACGCCGTTGTTTTTTAAAGTTTGTAAATCACTTGGTTTTTCTTCTCCCAATCATATTTTGCTTCATGTATACTGTTATTAAATTGTTCTCAAAACTCGAAATAAAATCTTTATTGCAGCGTTTCTTAAACTGTGGTGCGCGCCCTCCAGGAGGGCGTGATAACCCTACTTAGGGGTACGAACTTATCGTGAAAAATTGATAGCAAAAGATTTAAAATAATTATCAATTTGATAAAATAATTACAAAGTAAAATACATTCTTATATAATAAAAAATAAAACACAAATTCCCACTGCTATAATACTCAACACTTATAAATGTATCAGTACTGCACAAAGTATTTGATAATTAAATTATCAATATTCAATTAAAATCAAGTTTAGTAATTACTAGTGACTCCCCTGGATTCTTTCCTAGTTACATTCTACTTTTATTAACAATATGATTCATAATAAGCTAGTTTCCTGTTTCAATATTTTGCAATCTTCTCCTATGATGATGTAATTTTATCCTCCCTCCTTTGCTTTTTTGCAGATATGTTTTTTTTAAAAAAAATTATAATAATATTGTATTAAATTGTCTTGTTCATGCATATTTTTGTATCATTTCCTGTTTATCTCATTTATCATTTCCTTATGGACCATTTTGTAGCTCTAAGCCTTCTGTTGGATGTGGGTAGCTAGGGTTTCTCCAACAACGTTTTATAGCATAGCATTACATTTCTGCTTCCTTTTAACGTCAGTAAATACTCGAGCACATACAAATCATGTTAGATAAATTATAAAACTAAAATTATAGATTAAAAACAAGGAAGAAACCAAGTGGGGTGCGTTTAAGCGCAAACAACGCTAAGAAAAAGACAGTAAGTAAAAATTGTTTCTTTGTATATATTTAAAATATTCCCATATTTTTTTCTTTTTTACTTGATAGAATTCAACCAAGATAGAACCCTAATTATTTTTTTTTGCACCAGTACCTTTAAATACCTAGCTACGCCACTGCCCTCGGGAAATCACTTTTTTTCAAATAGAGAGAGTTGACGCAATTTTAAATCAGTAATTTCTTCAATTTTACTTCATTCCTTTAAAACTGCAAACAGTAATTTTGACTTTACTTATGATTTATTTTGTATTTTCCTTCGAGACTTAAAAAATTTACAAAATTTTTTATATTAAAATAAAATTAAAACATACATTTCTTATTTGCTTTCCTTTACAAAGGAGGCAGTGAAAATAATGTCCAGCTTAATAAAATCTAATTAAAATTTTTTTTATTTTTAAAATTTTCCGTGTTACATCAGCTAATTTCAAGATTTGTCTATATTTATACATATATTTCAATGAAATTTTATAGTTTTTTTATGTTGATTAATATGCATCAATACTTGTTTTCTTTGCTTGAATACATCTTCCAAAAACACACTTTTCTATGCAAGAACAGTTTTATAAAGTTTAATTATTAGTGTAAGCAGGAAATTCCAAAAAGTGGTACGGTAGTACTGGTATTGAAGTTTTTTTCATGAAACTTCAAAGTGTAATTCCTAGCATTGATAGTTTGATGCTGATCACACTTGCATTCAGCTATAGAAATAAAAATAAATAAATAAAAATTACCTATATTTCTTCATTTTTGAAAGAATGGAAAATGTTAATGCCTATGTGTAAAACTTGATTTTAATAATATAAAAAATATTAATTGGGGCATGACAGTCTTAATGCGACTGTTGCTGGGATGGGGAACTTTTTCTTGGAAGCTCATATCAAGTAGGTGTCTGATACTTTCGATATCTTGTTTCACTAACAACTGGTTCTTTCTTGAAAGTATACCGATCCCTGGTCTAGAATTCACTTTACCTTATAAATTCTCTGAATTTTTCTTTATAAAAAAATAATAAAACCAAATGCAGTAAAATATTCTTGATTCAAATGATACTACAGAAAAACAAGCTTTCAGAAACAGAAAAATTTGCTTTCATAATAAGCAAGGAAACAAAAGTTGATTATAAATTAATTTTTACAACATGTGCAAATGATAGAAAGGCTGGTTAATATGAAATTTTTACCTTAATTTTGTAGAATTATTCTTTGTTAAAAATTTCATTTACCTTTTTGTACAACATTTGTGATGCGATTTATATTTGCGCAATTCATCATATTCTGAATATAATACTGTTTACGTCTTATATCATACAAAGATTTAAAAATTCAAATTTATCGTAACCAGATTATTCACTGAACATTTGGTTACTGAAATACTCACATTTGTGTTAAAATTATTCTTCCTTTTTGAGAAATATATTACACTGGAATACCCTACTCTCACACACACACACATATCGTAAAGCATTTGAAATTTACTTCAAATCACAAAAAAAAGGGAGAAAAAGTTTTTTTTCCATTTTTTTGAGAATTTTTTTATTTTATGCACACGGATATCTTACTTTTTCATAGCTGTAGAGTATCATTGAAAAAAAATCATCTGATATACAACAGTTCTTCGAACATTGTACAATCTTATTATCTTAAATATAAGCCAATATAAAACAAAAAGTGAAAAAATTGTTAATGTACTTTATGTACGTTATGAAACAGTATGGAACGTAATGTACATTAACTTTTACGGAAAAAAAATTCATGTCAAGCATTATATCTGCATAATATTATTTTTTTTTTAAAAAAAAGAGTTGGATAACAGTTTTTAAAAAATACTATCTTTTGTAAGGTATGTATATGTAACTTTTCGCACATACAGAGATCAAAAAATATTTTTGCATAAGTATTATTGCATAAATTTTCATTAAATTTGTAAATTTTTTATGCATAAACCTACAACATTGCCAAACAATTCAACCAAATGACAAAGAAATTGTAAAAATTAAAATTTTATATATTCCTCTTGCAATCAAACTGAAGGGAATTTTAATAAATTGCAATCAGAAAAAAAAATTCAAGTATTCACAGTAAAATCTGGTTGTTTTGTAATTATTAAAATTTTACGGGCAGAAAATTTGCAAGTTTATAGAAGAGAGTAACTGAGTACCTGTAACACAATATATATTTTGTACAATTTAAATTAGTATGAGTATTTGTATTGAGTTATGAAATAAAAAACAGTGCACATGAGCACCATAGATTAGAACAGAGGATCTCAAACTTGTCATGTTTTTCGATCTGGGCCCTTGCTTACTTAATATTGAATTTTTGCAAATTGATGAACTTCAAATGTGTTTTGGACAGTTGGTATACTGTTGCAGCTTGCTGCTATTTTAAAAACACATTTACTTTTCTATCTGTAGTGAAGTGAAATGTGAAAAACTAAAAAATACATGTTATTTTTAAACATTTATTAGATAAAAGTTAAAATTTAGTAAGTTAAGGTTTAAGGTTGAATTTTACAATATAATATTAGATACTGCTATTTCTTCAATTTCAGAAAGATTCAGTCAATTAAAAGAACATTACAATTACTTCAAGGTAACTATAAACCTAATTTAAAAAACTGGAGTGACAATGAAATTTTAAAACATTGTGAAGAATTAGAACGAAAATTAACGGATACTAAAAATATTAATGAAAAGAACATAGATGGATTAAATTTGTTCAAAGAAATAAAACCTTAGCGATGTTTTACCAAAGAGGATATGTCACCTATTGATGTTTTAAATTATATTTATGAAAACAATCTTATCGATACATTTCCAAATATTGCAATAGCCTTGTGGATTTCTTTAACCCTGCCAGTTTCGGTGGCTACTGGAGAACAAAGTTTTTCAAAACTTAAAATTATAAAACACTACATGCGATCTACTATGGCTCAGGAAAGATTATTGGACTTGTCAATTATATCCATAGAGAGCGAAATTTTGGATAAATTAAATATAAAGGAATTGATATGAGCATTTGTAGCTGCTAAAGCTAGGAGAATCAATATATATATATATTTGAATATATTTTCTAATTTTTATATTATACTTAAAAAATTTTATATAATTTTGCTTTGTTTTGTTTTTATAATTTTTGAAATAATAAAAAAAAACAATAAGACAAACGCGTTTAATATTATAATTTTAAAGCTTTTCAGTTCGAAAATCAAATTTCGAATACTGTAAAAGAGTATTTCACATATAATTTGTAGCACTTTATAAGAGTGCAACAGAACCCCATAAAGGGGTGCCGAATTTCAACTTGAACAAGGGCGCCTAATACCCACGCGGCGGCGCTGTACAATACCATCTATTGCCAAAAAAAATTGAGAATTAAAACATTCTGATCTACTGCCACGTATGTGTGACAGCAGGGGGTGAACAGAGAAAGGCTGTATCACACTAACATAACTCAAGAGGATTGCGAGTGGCATAACGTACACCTCTACAACCCCCGAATTGCGGGGCCCAAAGCCTAACTGACACCAAGTTGCAATTCTTTGTGAGATCCGACTGGGGCCCAAACCCTGATTTTGCAGGGGGATCCTAATAATCTCCATTGCATGTATGACACTAAAGATATGCTGTTTAGAACAGCTGGTGTATGTTAAATTTGTCTAAGTTCAAAGTCGTCACATGGGTAAGGTATGGAAGTTTGGAGAGAAGAGCACAAAGCAGTTATCCTGATCACTTGACCTTAGTTCAAAATTATAAGATCCACTGCTAGTAGGCATAATTTTGGTTCAAGTTATAACATTTATAAACCAATCCAAAACACTCATCAAAGTGGAGCTTAGATTCAAATCAAGCATTATTATGGTGTTATGAGTCTAGTTTTTATTTAGACCATTTTTTCCTTTTTTAAAGTACATATGAAACAGTGCTGAACACTTTCAAAGGAGCATTCTCTAGTTTTCATGCACAATCTTTTTTGAAAAAATTGCTTTGTTGGTGATAAATTTTTGTTTTTTATTTTACTTAAATGGGCCAAGTACTTGTACTTTAAATGAATTGTTTGAAGAAATAATTCATCTCAGGATAAAAGGAAAAAATATTTAAAAATTATAGTAATTTTATTTTTTTGACCAATCAGAAAATTTAAATTTTAATGAAGATAAAATTAACCAGCACATACATATTATACCGTTGATCAATTTTGCCAAACAAAAAGCCGTTACCATTTCAAAAATGTCACCAAATGCTGTCATAAAATGTTTTAGAATCCGATATTTATCATAATTCATAAACTAAGTAAGTTCATGAGATATAAAGTATTTTACCTAATATAAAATGCAAGAAAATATAAAATTTTATGCATAAGAAATAATTTTAAATTGTTATATTTTTACCTGACCATAAGGTTTGCCAGCCAGTGGCGTAATGGGAAATAACTGCCACCCCCCGCAAGGTCAAGTCTTGGGCCCCAAGCCCGATCTTGTGTATATATAAATACTTTCCAGAGAAAGTCTGCGTTTACCTACTACTGCTTGCATAAACAAAACAAAAATTTTAAACAAGAATTTAAAAATTTTTTAGAATTATATTTTATTTAGTTCATTCTAAGTATTGAGAACAACAAAAGTAAACTCGGTTTGCTTTTAAGTGGCCGCGGTAACCAAGTGGTCTAGGCATCGGATCGTGGCTAGTGTGTCATGAGTTCGATCCCAGTACCACTGAAGACCCGCCGTGTAGGGGAGCGATGCACATTAAATCTGTCGAGAGCTCAAACGTCCTCCCGTTGGTGTGGTAGTTAGGAGAGGGGGTGCCAGCTCAGGTGTCGTTCTCGTCACTTGACCATGGTTCAAAATTACGCGAACCGTCATCAAAAGCCCTCGTGTAGCTGAACAGTGGGACGTTAATATTCACTCACTAACTCATTCATAGCTTTTAAAATCAAGACAGGTTTGTAGCGATAACAACAAAAATCAAATAGAAAAATTCTGCGTTTACAGTTTTAGTAGTAAATGTAAAAATTATTAGGATAATAAGCTATTTAATAGCTGGTTGGATAACCCCGTCTTTTGAAAACACCCTGAAATCGTTTCGGCATTGGATTAGCAAGTCTAGGACTTATCTTCTCTCATTCATCCTTAAGAACACTCTTCAACGTATCCTTGCTAGATATATTGTGTTGACGAATCCTACGCTCCATAAAATCCCATAGGTGTTCTATAAGATTCAGACCAGGTGACTGCGGAGGCGAGTGCAGTTGATTTGGGACATTATACAGGACCCAAAGCTTCATAATCTCAGTGGCATGCTAAGGATCGTTGTCGTGTTGGAAACGAAACGACAATCCTAGGTCGAGTTTGGTGGCATTCTCCTTTAAATTGTCTTTAAGACATCGAGTTAATCCTATTTGTTCATAATTGATTCAATATATTCCAATTTTCCAACACCATTGCTCGCTATGCGCCCCCACACCATAACACCACCGCCGCCGTGCCTTACCGTTGGTTCAAAATGCACTTCTTGAAGCGCTGTGCAAAGTTTTCTCCATACCAATTTATGACCTTTTATGCCAAAAATTCAAAATTTGCCCTCTTTGGAGAATATGACTGTCCTCCTGAACTCCAGGGGCTTATGAATGTTTTTTTGCAAAAGGGGGGGGGGAGCTATCCGTTTCAGCCAGTTGATCATTGAAATATAAGACTTTCTGCAAGACAGTCGACTATGGTATCCGGCCTTTTTCTTGCAGTATCTGCACAAATGTTTTTCTTAAACTTCTCATTAATGTCAGTTTCTATTTGAGTTGTAGTTAAAAGCGGATTTTTTTCGCCAAGAATATCATACATGGTTCTTCTCTGATTGTGAATTTAGATGGACAACATGTGAAGGAGGTTTGAATGTGTAAACTCGTGTAGATTTAAAGATATATTTAACACGCTGGTTGGATGAATACTGCCATTCAGCGGATCTGGCAATATCCCGACAACTTATTCCATCTTTCCATATTTTCGCAATGATTTTACTCTCACTGATACTAATTTCCTTCCTTTTATTTTTCATATCCTTGAATTGCTTTGTATCTCACAAAAACGTTTAAATTATTGCGTCACAGCTTTCTTAAGCTATTTTACTTGATAACGGAATGCAAAAACTTGGTTAACCAAAAACGCCTGTTGATAAAAATTTCAAGAATCAAGAATATTTCAAATTGTGAATGAGCACTTTTTCTGCCTACAATTTTGCTACAAAACTCCCCTTATCTTATGTAGTTTTAATTCAAAATTAGCGAATTCTTTCATGCTCAATATTAAATAAAAGTAAAATTCATGAAATATTGCTGGAAAAAAAATATTTTTCTATTAAATTTTACCTTTTTTGTGTGATTTGATATGGGTGAATGCAAATTTTTCAAGCAAGTGTATATATATGTATATATACAAAGGATTGCCAAACCATTACACATCACTTAAAAATATTTAATATTAAACTTATAACTGAATACAAAATCAAACGGAGTCTGAGTAAACGAAACAACTAATGTATGCATTAGAGATTTATAATATTCATTGAAATGGGAAATCTAACGACAGAAAACCTGGTAACTAAAATAAAAATGAACACTAAAACACTGTAAAATAATTTTCGATGTGAAATTCTTACGAAAGAAAAAAAAGTATCACTTGTACCTTATTCTTAGTTTCTGCATCCTAGGATGTGCTTAATCTAAAGTTTGATAATATTCTAGCATAACTACTGCAACTTTTTATAAGAAGAGTTCTTTGTATGATGCAAAAATGATTCCATGAAAAAAGAAATAAAAAACTGATACATTCCATTATGCTTTCTTCTCTCATTATGCTTCATTTGATTGAATACTCATAAATCTAGATCAAATTTTCATTTAAAATCCTTCCTGTGCTTTTCCAAGTATCGTAATATTATTTTACTTGAAAAAAGCATAACAGATGTAGGTTATTTACGACTTCGCTAAATGAAATACATGAGGAGGGGGACTAAAGACGTTGATTTGTTGCTTCGTGAAAAGTAAATCATATCTTTTTTTCTCTTCCCTACAGCTAATGTAAGGTATACTTTTTTGTAACAGTGATGAATTTTTATAATCTTCCTAGCATTTTATCTGATTTTAGTTTTATCTCTGTCAGTAATTCAGGTTTAAAAAGAAAAGTATCTCTCTCGTCATGGGGATTACAGCAAGTAAAAGAATGTTTTTTGATTCGGTTATGAACTTGGTTATTTGGTTTAAGTGAATGACTTTGGATTGCCAATTGATAAATCACTTAAAAATTTAATTTTAAAATATGCAAAGCGAATTTTGAGAAAATCTACGTTAATGGTGTCAGTCAGTCTGTGGGCCCCCTGGAAGCCCCCCTGCAATGCGGGGGTGTACGTTACGCCACTGTTGCCAGCTATGATCTATTGATAAGGTTAACACCTGAGGTGACCATCATAAGGACTTTGAGCCCCTGCAGTTTTAATGGTACAATACATTACTGTAATCTGTAATATTACAATACTGTAAAATCTGGTATATAACACACTGGTGTGTTATGGCGCACGTGCACTCTTAGCTGCATTTTTTAATTTTTAGGGTATTTTCAGTATATAATGCCTCCTCCCTCCTTATTTATGAAGGAACTTGAAACTTACATGCACAATGCTTGTATGTTTTGAAGTCGCCTATTAAAGATATCCCAAGATTTTGAAAAAACAGTATACTTCTAGAACTACAACTTATTAAGTTCATTAGGTATGTTTTTTCTTTTAAATAAGTGGTTTTACCATCAATGTAGAAGTCTAATTTTTTTATGCTCATCTCTTATTTTTGAAGCTATAATTTTTTTATCTAGGGTATAATACACACTCATAAATTTGGATCTTTTATATTGTTAAAAGTGTGCATTATATGTCAGATTTTACGGTTTCAGTGGAAATAGGATCCAAAGAATGTTTGCCGAATACGTTCAGTTAAAATATTGCTATCCACGAGTCCTGCGCACCAAGATCACTCAACCACCTGCACCTTACTGATTCTTTTCTTTAGATATTAAGAAATGAATAGTAAACATTTATATCTAAAAAGAAAAATGATTTTAATATACAATGTTTAATTCAAATTGTAACCTAAAATTGAGTAAAATGCAATTTAAATTAAAGAATTATATTATGTTCTAAAAATTATTTAATTTGTGCTTTTTTTCAATGAAAAAGGAATTAAATGGTTTTCAGAAAATGCACACTTTCCATCTTAATTTATATATATATAATATATAATTTTTCTTTTTACATGTTAGTTATATTTCTGGAAAAACTCCTGCAGAAAAAGTATCGAAAATGAGTATTTTTATGGTAAAAGAATAGAAAATGTACTGCTTCCCTGTTATCCAAAAACCATGCACGATGCAATGTTTTTTAATTTGAAAAACTTCAAAAAGTGATGTAAAATTAACAGTCTATGTCAGTGATTCCCAAAGTGGTCTATATCAACCCCCAGGAGTCCATGATGACCTGCAAGAGGTCCAGACCAGTTAAAAAATAATTTTGGGGTCCAAAAGGTCCATGAGGTGTAAATGAGGGTCTATGATAGTGACTTTCATTAAACCAGATCATGACTTTGATCTTTAAAAAAAATGTTCTCTAGTGGAAACCAGATTTTAACATTTACTAAATTTAGTAAAGTTAATTTGTGGTTACTAGATGACAGCATAAATTTTATTAAGACAAGGATCATTTCAGCATTTCTTTCCAAAATTTAGCTAAAGAAGTATAATATTGGACATCGCAAATTTTCTCAATTTGTGTCGCATGCAGTCTGTTGGGACATTTTAACTTACTTTCAACATTTAAATGCTGTTACTCAGATTTTGATACTAGAGGTTTGAGATTGCTTTTTCTTTTATAGTAATACAGCAGTAGACAGTGATTTCATATAGTCGCTTTGAAAAAAATGTCATATTACAACAGGAACTGATCAGAATAGGTCCTAATGAAGATCTTAAAACAAAGTTTAGAAACAGATGTCAGCAATTTTGGCTTTAAAAAGACATACCTGATATTTGTGGCAAATTATGGAATATATTGAGAAAGTTTTTAATTACTTTTCCTAGTGAAGGGAGTTTCACTGAGTTTGCCAATCTCAAAAACAAAAAAAGAATGGGAAAGAAAAAAACTGGGCACTTGACAACAAATGAGATTTAGGGTTAAACCTGACTAGATTGATATTAAATGTTGAAAATTTGTTATTGAAGTACCAGATTTATCCCTCTCATTAAAAGCATTTATTTGTCGTTCAGTTATTAAATATTTTAATTTGATTTTAATTCATTAACTTGCACTTATTTTTTGAATGCTATGCTTCTCTACAGTTAGAAATTTAATTCTTTTAAAGTAGTAGCACCAACTGTCAAAAAGACATTTAAGTTGATGAATTTGCAAAAATTTAATGAGGTAAGCAGGGTATACCCGAAATTGAAAAACATGGCAAAGGGTCTATGAGGCAAAGTTTGGGAATCTCTGGTCTATGTTTATAGATGTATTCACACTTATGTATTTTGCATACATTTATTTTTGCATTTTAAATTCATATTTTTTTAAAATTAGAAACTATACATATTGCCTCAAATAGAAATAAAACTTTTTATGTATTTTTTTCTAGTATTTGCAATTTAATTAATCATTGCTACTTGTTAAGGGCTTACAGCAATCTAAATTTAAATCACTAGACAGATATATTCCACTATTCTTTAATTCAATGAAGATTTTCATCCAGTAGTAATGTTTTGAGAAAATGAATTGTTTTCCGAAATATTTTTGACATTGATTTTTAATATATTTTGCTATTTTAGTTTTGTAAATTCTTTATATAATTCTCGTGTACTAAATAAGATTTTTTGGAAACTTAGTTGGGACAATGTTTTAAAAATGATTTTTCCTAACTTGTGTCAAATTTAAAGCTCTTGGGAGTTAAAGCAGCAGTTATTTGATGAATTTCGTTCTCTTGTCCATTAACAGTACAATAAGTGATCTTAAATCATGTGACAGAGCAGGGGTTGACAACCTATAGCAAATGTGCCACATATGATACACAGTACAGTTCTCAGCGGCACTCTGCACTACTCTACAAATTTGTCAGTTTTTGAGTGGATGGAAGTTGATAAATTTGTAAAGGACCTTATTTGACAAACATCTTTAGAATTATGGAGATTTATGGAATTACAAAAAAATCAGGAAGATTACTAAAAATAAATTTACAGCTATTTTGTAAATTATTGAATGTCATTGCTGGAGAGATTTAATTGTTTGAATAGAGAAAACTGCATGTACTCTGCTTTCTATTCTTGATTCTGCATATCTAAGTAAAAATTTTTTTCTCATAAAAATATAGAGTTTGCAAAGAAGTTGTTTAACAACTGAATGCTCAGAAACATGTCAAATTGAAAGTCACAAATTATACCTCTGATGTTGAGATATGAAAGTAGCAAGTACAAGCACAGAGTTCATATTAACATTTTTATCTTTTTATTTAACTATAAGGAAGAGAAATACTTGTATTTTATATTGTGTATTTCTTATTTTAATACATTTAAAAATACATATATATAGTTTGTTTTATTTTTGTTAAAGAAATTGTTATATTTTATGCTGTTCATTTTAATGTTATGAAATGTCTTTAAATGATGCAAAATTAATATATAATAAAACTGTAAATATCTATATTGACTTCTATTCTAACCATGCATGCATTATCGTAGAAATTGCAAAAATATACTATTTTGTGGCACAGTACAGCTAGAAGGTTGCCGACTCCTATTATAGAGCCATGAATAGATCAGCCAAGTAAAAAAAAATGCAGCTTATTTCTCTCATCTGTATCAA
The DNA here is from genome assembly GCA_019973975.1 of Trichonephila clavata. Classification (NCBI taxonomy): domain Eukaryota; kingdom Metazoa; phylum Arthropoda; class Arachnida; order Araneae; family Nephilidae; genus Trichonephila; species Trichonephila clavata. Next base: position 124,873 of record BMAO01021958.1, read on the forward strand.
AAAATGAGTGCATGTAATTCTTCCCAAGTCTAGGAGTTTCTCCCTTTCTTTTTATTAATTTCCACATTATCGTGTTGACTATTTAACTCAAAAAAGGTTTTGGAAATATTTTTGAAGTTTTTTTTTCCCTTTTAATAGTAAATTTATTTTTTGAGGTGTAAATTTTTTTAATATTTAAATTAACTTGTAATAAAAAGTTTTTAATTTTTTAAAATTATATTTTTAAAATTTATTCATGTTTCAATTTTAAAAAGTTGTGTAATAATTTAGAGCTTCTTGCCAAATAGATTTCAGACATGATCTTGTACAATAAGCATGAACACTGTGGACAAAAATTGGAAAGAGGATTACTGAAATTAAATTTAAAGTAGGAAAAAGTAGTTAATTTTCAAAAATAGACATATTTTATGAACTTTGTAATTGTTTGTAATGAATGCATACCAGAGTTTTTTAATAAGCTTGCAAAATGATTTGTAACTTCTGAATGAAATGAAATGGAAAAAAAAAAGAAAGAGTAAAATATGCCATCTTTTCAATAAAGGGAAATAAAGTTTCATTCAATATTTTCCCAAACAGTTACTTAACATTCTAGATTTAAGAGAAAATTGCAACTTAATATATTTAGAAAATTTCAACATACAGAGATGATGAAATGATCAAATATTGTTTGATGTAGGATGTGGACCATGAACTTATCTTACTGTAGGTAAGTATTTTATATCACTCTCTTGCAGATATCTACTTATGATGATCTCATGTTATTGAAAATGAGATTGCTTGGGATTTTTTAGGATGACTTATCAATAAAAGAATTTTGATATGATATAAAAACAATCTAATTTCATTGATGTGATTTTCTTTTGGATGGGAATACATTTAGAGAGGGTAATTGTTAATATTACAACAAAGAGGGTAAGACTGTTATGCCCTGTTTAAATTGGATCTTGGCTATATTTTTGTCTTATTTTCTTAAAAACGTTTACCATTTGTAAATTTTTAGGAATTACTATGATAAAAATCACTTATTATTACTAATGTGTATTGAAGGAATCGCTGACACACACATTCTGTATAAAATCAAAACCTTATAACTTTTTCTAATTAAATATAAAATCTTTTCTCAAAAATTTTGTTCGACTTGTTGCTATTTGGTTGGTTTAATTTAGGTGTATAGTTATTAAAGATACAATAAATTTGAAAAGAGCTGCTACTAGAAAACAAAGTACCCTTTCTGTGTTTGTGGATTTTAAGAATGCATTTGATAGAGTTTGGAGAGCTGGATTGCTTAAAAGGCTGGTTTCCTGTGGCATTTCTGGTAACCTATATAAATGGATTAAGAGTTTTCTTGACCAAAGATTAAAAGTGTTAGGTATGGCTATACTTTGTCTGGCTTTTGGCAAACCAGGTAGGGTTTGCCTCATGGAGCAGTACTGAGCCTAATTCTTTTTAATCTAGTGATTAACAATTTGATAGATCTTATTCCTAAATCTGTTCCAGGTATAAATATTTTATTGTTTGCTGATGGACAAGGTGATGAGTTCTACAGGGTCTGACATTTCTGGCTTGGAGAGTGTACTTCAGCGGACTTTGCACGTTCTTTACATTTGGTCTTACGAGCACCATATGTCCGTTAATACTGATAAGACCACCTTTCAATTGTTTTCTCTCAGTACTAAACAACATGACATCCAAATTCAGTACGATAAGAAAGTTCCATCTTGGATATTTGACACTGTTTATTTGGGCATTCATTTAGACCCTAAATTAACATGGAAGAATCATATAGATTCAACTGTTGATAGAGGTTACTCAAGATCTAAGCTGCTAAAGCATTTAGCTGGTGTAACTTGGGGCTCAACTCAAAATGTTTTGTGTACAGCCTATAAGTGTTATGTCTGACTTGTGTTGTTGAGTATAGAAATGAGGTTTTAATAACTGTCTCGGATTCTGTTAAAAATAGGCTTAATCTTTTCCAAAGCAGCATGTTGCATTTAAGCACTGGTGGGGCCAAAGCAACTCCTATAGCTGCAATGGAACTCCAGACAGATTTGGAACCTTTGAGTGAAAGGAATCAAAAAAGTGCCCTGAACATGGTTGAAAAATTCTTGAGAAGGAGAAACAATTTCTTAAACTATAATGGAACCACAAATGAAAGATTAAAGACCCATAAATCTTTCCTTTCAACTGTTCATGATCTTTATGACACTTAAGATATTCCTACACCCAACCGCCAAATTTCCCACAGGAACTTAACCCTTATTGTGTGCCAGATGACTTTGGAGAGCCACATGGATCTTGTTTGTATTGGTAAACAATTTTCTATACACAAAGGGACTTAAAAAGTGCTGCCCTTGCTACTATACTTTGCAGATATCCTCTTGACAAATGGTTCCATGTATACACAGATGGTTCAGCAGAAGAAGCTATTGAAAATGCTGGTGCTAGAGCCTTTTCAAGTGCTTTCAGCATTAGTTATCCTGTTGGAAATTATTGTGAAAATTTTGATGATGAGATAGTGGCAATATCATTTGCAATCGATAAATTGGAAATCTGTTCTGAACATAATATTGTATTTTTATCAATTCTCAAGCTGCTATTTTTTCTCAAATTAACTCAAGATGTAATGAAAACACACTAGTTAATTCCTGTAGAATGAAATTAGCTGAACTTGGGAAGTCTAGATAAAGTATTGCCCTCCAGTGGATTCCCAGCCACTGTAACATTTCTGGAAATGAGAAAGCAGATAGGCTTGCTAAAGTGGAATATCGCATGTCCCAATTTAACTCTCCCTTGCCTCTTAGTAATATCAAAAGAATCATTTGAAGTAAACTGCAAATTAATAGGGCCTCCCCGTATGGTGAAGCAGATGAAAGGTGGAATATCTTGCTTAACAAAAGTGGTAGAGTTGCCAGTTCCCTGCCTCGATCTGCTAGAGTTGCGTGCTTTTGCTTACTTACTGGACATGACTACTTGCAAAGGCATTTACATCGCATTGGAGTAAAGAATTCTGCTTGGTAACCCTCTGTGCAACAAGAGTGAAATGGATGGTGACCACCTCAAGCACTGTCCTATTGTTTTAAAGTTTTTTGTAGACAACTCTATGAAGGGAAATTTTAATTCTTTTTATGCTTCGGTCATCATTTTATTGGGCTGCTCGTCGATTAATGGTAGAGATGCCAAAGATGGGCGTTGGATAAAAAAACCAAAAAAACAAAACAAAATTACAGTGTAAAAAGTGGACATTTTTGTCTTCTATAGATGACAAAAGGCATATATATATGTACTAAATTTTCCTTAAAATATTAAACATTGTCATATGAAGCTATATACATTGCATTAGAAAAAGTTTGATTTTCTCTGTATACATATAAATTTTATTATGCCATGTATTTCTTTCATTTTATGTTACTATATATATATATATACATATATTATTATTTGCTATTTTTTTGTATTTATAAAATGTTTAATTCCATCATGTTTTTAAAGGAATTTTGGTTCATAGAAATTTATCTAATATAAATTTGATAGTTAAAGGAATTTATTCATTTCGTTAAATTCCTTGTAAAAATATATAGAAAAAAATTCATTGATTTTTAATTTTTTGTGTGCAATTTATTGTTATAGCCATTTAATGTTATGGATTCATTTATCTGTCTGTGTGTAATATATTCTTAGATCAGAGAATTTTTATCAGTTAGATCAAATTCTTAAATGTCAAATGAAAGTCACACGTGACTTTTGGGCCTAACGCTTTGACAAACAAGATAAATCATTAATTTTATCTTATCTTTTTTGCAATCCTTGCATAATATACATTATCACAAGCTATATTGTTCTTTTTTGTATTAAGTTCCATTGGAAAAACAGCAAAATTTATGTTGCTGGGACTAAATTTTTAAAATTTTATTGATTGCTTTTATAAAGTGTAAAAACTATTTACATACTTTTTGTTAACTTATGTATAATTAAAATGAATAGATTTTTTTATTGATGTGAATTATGAATTCATTTTTTGAGTTATAAATAACTCATCCATTTTAGTTCTTTATTATACTTATGGCAGTTTTTGTGTTAGTATTTCTTTAAATAAATTTTTTAATGTGGGAATTTTAAATTTATTTTAATTATATTTTTACAGGTCCCATGATGAATTTTTTCTCTGTGATATGTTTTTTTGGATTAGTGCTTCTTTCTTATGTGGTATTTATATTTTTCTAATTATTTAATTATAGGATATTTCATTAATTATTTAAAATTTTCTCTATTCACTAGATTATTTTTTGTATATTTGCTTATAAATAACAAATATATTTATCAACTGCTTTTAATTACACCTAATTTTTTTTACACCGCAGTAATTGTTGGATGAAAAATATTTCAGTAGACAATAAATAAAACTCTTTTTTGTTTTGTTTTGTTTAAAATGAAGTTCAGTTGTCATTGCTTTAAATTAGACATTACTTTAATTATTCTTTTACTATAAGATTCAGTTTCATTGTAAAAACCCAGACAGTGTTGAGTCGGTTATTCTTAATGGAATGTTTATATAGTTCTAATATAGGATCTATACCTTTAACAATTTTCTTTGATATGTCTTGAAGTATTAGTATGTCATTTTTCTTTGTTTTGCCGGAAAATGTTGAAAAATTAGTTTTCAGATAAAGTCATCTCACATTTGTATATTTTTTCAATCTTGTGATGAAGTCAAATGTATATAAAATAGGGTAATGAATATTACATTAAAATTGATCCTGTTTTATAATACAGTTCAAACTTTTTTTGAAACAAAGTATATCATTTTAAGAAAAGTTTTTTTGTTGTTGTAATATTTGATATTATTGTGATATATTTGAGATGATCTAAGTCAAATAAAAGAAATTTAAAGCAGCATAATAATTTGAAAAAGGCTCGGTTCTAAATATTTTTTTTTCAGGAATTGCATTTAAATAAGTGTCTCTTCGTAATTTTTTTAGTCTTCTTAAGCAGATTAAAAAGTTTTTATCTATTTAAAATATTCTGAAAATTTCCTTTTAATTAATTTAGATAATCTGATTTAAAAACATTTTTCAGGAAATCTTATTTTATTTAAGGTTCTTAAATATTCTTATTTTATATAAGAACAACTGACTGGGGAAAATAAATGTATTAAAGATATAAAAAGGATTTAATAAAATGCCAAGCAAAAAATATTGCATTATTATATTTGCCAACTGTTATGCTTTTACATCTAGACCGTTCTTTTTTATGCATTTACTTATCATTGTATATTAATAACAGGAAAGTAGGTAGATGAAAACTGTAAAACTCATTGGTATTAAGTTTTAAAAAAATCATGAAGTTTGTCTTTGCTTCTGCACATCGTATTTCATTAGTTATTGGCTCCTAACTAGTTCATATGCATGATTTCAGTTAAACAAGGCATTTTTTCTTTCTCTGTAGCAATTTTATGGAACTTGATTAATTTTGGGTTTGCATTTGTTTGTATTTTCTTTGTTTCACATAATGCTAAATTATTTGTTTCTGTAGATTGTTACCACAATGTTTAACAAAGGCAAAATGATATACTTTCTAATTTATAAAAAAAAATTTGTGATGATTATATTAATACATCCCAAATGGCGCAGTTTAGCCAAAATTGGCTCTTGGGCCATAAAACCCAAGACTCATTCACTCACTCACTCAATACATCCCAAAACGGATTTTGCATTTGTTATTATACTGATATATTGCTTGTCATGTAAAAACTCCAAAGCTCATGGCAAATAAGAAATGAAGTAGCAGTCGCTCAAAATTGGTTCATGTTTTCAAGGATGATGACCAGTCAAATGTAATCAGGGCTGAAGAGTACTGTTTACATCATTTCTTACAGATTGCAATATTTCATAACTTATTACAGCTCATCATGCTGGTCCACTTTTTTTGGGAAAACGTTTCCAAAGATATTGCCAAGTAATAAGGATGTGCAAAGATTAAAACATGCGATTAGTGAACTAGCATCTAGTCGGAAAGTGGATATGTTTAAATACTCAAAACAAGGTTCTTTTGCAGCAGTATATGATGGTAGTAATGATACAAACCATTAATTTTATCCCATTGGTGGAACAATTTGGTCCTGAGAAATGTCTAGATCACGTGTAATGTCTTTGCAGTACCAAATTTGATTGTGGATTATATTGGATAAATTTAAGAAATATGGGATACCTTTTAAACATTTAGTTTCATTTGAAAGATATTTCTGCTAGTATGTGAGGGGAGAAAATGAAGTTACTTATTTAAAGAAAAATATGAATTTAATAAAAGTGTGTGTTGCTTGTGTCATTTAGTAAGTACATTTGGCATAAAAAAGTGCCTCATCTTTGAATTTTGAGGAGATGCTCATAGATATATTCTACCATCTATAAAGCTTTCAAAATATGTATTATGGAGAAGTTTCAAAAGTGTTAAACCATTTCATGTACTTGATAGTTTTGATTTTTTCTAACTTGATCATTTAACTTCTGTATGTGAATTTTTCTTTAAAAATATAATCTTAAAAGTTCAGTAATTTTTAAAAAAAAATAAAACTGTTATTCTCTAAAGTCAGTACTTTCTTGTGTGTTTCTATTTACCTTAGTGTGTAAGTTATATTACTTTGAATATTGATTCCCTTTAAATTTTTTGAAATGTGTTTTTGTGTGGTTTTTAAATTTATTTACTGATGCCATAAATTTGTGTTATTAATTACATCGTAAAATTTTATAAAATAGGAATGCAAAGATCAGTGTGTAATGCGAGGGCAGTGTGAAGTTGATGAAGCAACTGGTATAAGTCGACCATGTGTTTATGATGGGGATGCAGTCCTCTTAAACAAAACAGAATCTATTAATTTTCTGAAAAATGTTTGCCCAACTTTAGGAACAGGTAGGAAAACAGTGGGAACTGTTGAAATTTAATTCTGTTAATATATTTTTCATCTTGCTTTTACTCTATTGTAAAAAAAAAAAAAAAAAAAAAATATTAGAATAATTCTTTAGAAATTAATATTTTATAAGTCTATAAAGATTATTGTAATAAAGAGTTGTAAAATAAAGAATATAATTTTTCAAGAAAACTGTTTGAAAATGACTCAAAATGCATTTTTAGCATGATTTTTTGTAAATATGTTTGTAAAGATCAAAATTTAACAAAACAAAGCATTGTACTTTAATTTTTTCCCTCATTCCTGTGCAGAGAAGTGATTTAAAAAATTGACAAACTTATTTCTGAATCAATAATTTTTTCAAATAAGTTTAAGTTGTGTGTGTCTGAGCTCTGTGAAAGTTTTTATTGAGTATTTAGTGGATTATATGTGCATATAGTTATTGTTTTTAGTATTATAATTGTTGCTTAAAATTTTTTTTCAATATGGTTTTCGGATGGCAATTTGAAAATTTGCTGTGTGATTATTGAAAGTTATAATGGAACTTAATATAAAAAATTTTTATGTAGTGTATTTTTTATCAATAGTTTAAATAAATGGTGTATATTGAATAAAATTTCTAATTCGTTATAAATCATTGTAATAAAAGCAGAGTTGATTTGTTTGGTAAATTTTTTTCCCAGCTGTTAATTAACTTATTATTAATTAGCTTCTGATGCCTGTTTTTGTAGTAATTGTGCAAATCTATAAATTAAAAATTCCATTTTTAGTGATGTAGATAATTATAGCTTATAACATTTAGAGGAAAAAGAATTGCCAGATGCTTTCTGCTTTAAACTCTGTTTTTGCAAGCATTAAGAAATTCATAAACTTGGGTTACTGTTCCATTTTAGTTGCATTATTTAATTTTGTATCTGGTCGAAGAAGTTTCTGGATGAATTCAAAAGCTCGGTGTCAAGTTAAATTCATAATCATTAAATCTTATAATGTTTCAAAACCTAAAAATTCTTAAAGCATTAGTCATGAAATTAAATCAAAATGAAGCCGTAGAAATATATTTTTCTTTTAATATTTTAAAATGAAACTTTAAAAACTATCAATCATATTTTCTAGGTTCTATAATTTAATGTAATCCTTTTCTTAAGAATTTTATTTCTTATTCAAGGTTCAAACTATACTGTGTGTTGTGATGATGCTCAGATTGAAGCATTTCAAGATAAATTGGATGCATTAGCCGCACTTTTCAAACGATGTCCATCATGTTACCATAACTTAGCCAATGTATTTTGCCAATTAACTTGTTCTCCTTATCAAAGCAGATTTCTTCAGGTAACATAGTTGTATATATACAATTAAATTTTTTTGTTTTAAATCTTTAAAATGTTTGCATTGTTCAAAGTTTTTTAAAAATTTTTTAGGTGACTAATTATACAGGTACTGGAGAAAACCGTACTGTCACTGAAATGAACTATTTCATCACTGAAACATATGCTGAGGGATTGTTTGATTCATGCAGTGATGTACAGCTATCTTTCACAACAGCTAAAGCAATAGGAATCGCTTGTGGCTCTCATTTAACAGATTGTACTCCACACCTTTGGTTAGATTTCATGGGTGGCCATGAACCATCACCTTACCAAATTAATTTCAACTATGAATTCAATGATACTGTGATTGTAGATCAAAAAACATTCTATCCAATGAATGAAACCATAATTCCATGCTCGCAGCCTGTTGGCCCAGGTGGTGGTGCTTGTTCTTGTGTAGATTGTCCTTGCCATCCTGAACCACCTCCAGAATTTCCTATACATAATAAGAAATTATTTGGCTTACCCATAATGGAAAGTTTGATGATTATGGCCTTCATATTAGTTGCTATTGTAATTACTGTAGGATTCTTTTATGGTGACTGTAAAAAGAAAAGCGATGGTAAGTATAAGAATTGTTTCTATTTATGTATTGTTATTTTGAAGACAGCTAATATATATATATAATATAAATAAACTCATTCCTGTTATAGGAAGACATTAATTATTTTTCATTAAATCACTTTCATTTGTGAAATGGTACTTAAATTTTAAAACTAAAATCAAATAAGCTACTGCATTAAAAGTAAATTATCTCCTAAATCTTGGGTAAGCATTTTCATTTGCAGAAATTTGATGAATCTTTCTTATCTGTCTTGGAATTAGTTTTGTATTTTTTTTTAAATTTCAAGTTTGTTTTTCATGCAAAAATGGTTTGCTGTGTAATAATTTCAATAGTGAATTTTCATCTTTATATAATTTTAATGTCATTTCAAATGTATTTTTAGTCAGTGAAACCATTTCTTTATTTTAAATTCATATAGATGCTTAAGCAGTTACATAATGTATTAGAATATATTGTTCAAAAATCAAAATTATTTCATATTTTTATATGTAAAACGTTTTGAGTAAAAGAAATAAAACAAGTTCAAAAAGTTTTTTCTTTCTTTTTAAATAGAAGAGGAACTGTTAATCAATGACACAGTTAAACTTACAAATGGTTCTGTATTTTCTCAATGGGGTGCTAGATCAGATGCTTGGCTGAAAAAAGTGTTTACACAATGGGGTGTTTTCTGTGCTTCTCATCCTGTTTTGATTATACTGTGTGCTTTGGCATTTTTTGTCATTGCTTCTTCTGGACTTGTGTTCTTTACTGTTCGTACTAATCCTGTGGATTTGTGGTCTGCTCCAAACAGTCAAGCTCGTCAAGAAAAAGATTATTTTGATAAACATTTTGGGTATGTATTTTTGAAAAAAAATTATTTTATGTAAGTTGGAAAAAATGGTGTTTTAATAAGAAATGGCTTTTGTAACGTAATTGGTATGTAAATTATGTCCTTTAAGGCAGTGGTTCCCAACCCCTAGGCTGCGGACTGGTACCGGTCTGTGGATCAAATTATACTGGGCCATCCAAGAAGTGTTGCATTACTTCCATTTTATTTACTGTGGTTTATCTCAGTTTGGGGGACTTTCTATTGAAATAACTTTATACTAAGTTTTACGTGTTTTTTTTTTCTGATGGCATAGTTAAATACAATTAAGTTAAAATTATAGTAAATCTAAACAATAAAAGTCCCCTCCCCAACGGACCACTGTAAAATTATATCAAACATTGTCCTGTCCATGGCGATAAAAAGGTTGGGAAGTGTATCAGTTAATATTTATGTAACATTTTTTCTCTAAATTTTAGTAAATTCTTGTTTATTCTCAGAGATTAGAAATTATTCATCTAAATTTTTTATAGTTTAACTTTTCTTAAAAATATAATATCTTAATGGAGAATAAATTAAAAAATTCTTAAGTACGAGTATTTAACATTTAATGAACTCGGCATTAAATAAATTTATGTAAGCATCAAAACAGCTTTACTTGTTTGAATTAGAAAATATTTTGTATGCTATATTCAATCAATATATTGTTGAGTGTTTTTGCTAAAAATTAACAGCACAATAAATTGTATTTTTTTTTATTTATAAAAAGATTGATTGAATCATAGTTCAATAAATCTGCATAGAAAATGTCTTAATTCAGAATAGAAAATTTTTATAGAAGTTTATCATGCGTGTATAATAAATTTATGGATTTAAATTGAGTTGCTTAGAAACAATCTCATTATTAGACACTTATACTGTATTTACTTAAATCTAAGCTGCACTTTTTTTCCCAATATTAAAGCTACTAAAAATTGAGTGTGGCTTAGAATGTAATTTTAAAAAAAATGTGTTGGATGGGGCAATTGAGCAATTACAGGTTCTAAACTATTATACACTATTTTTCATTTTCCACAAAGACTTTTTGAGAATTTGAGATGTGGCTTAGATTCGAGTAAATATGGTATATTGTTTGACAAGTAGATTCTTTAAGCTGTTATCCACTTGCTTCTCTGGGTATTTCATGATGTTGTATTATTGATATCTAAGATCTAGCATTAAGCTTTTGATGATGTTCAATAACATTCCTATAGCCTTCCATCTCTCGATTTAAAAAGGTCAGGACTTGAATTCCTAAAACTGATGTGTATTTCTAACTGATGTAAAACTGATCTTTCAGGCCCTCTCCCTCCTCCTCAAGTTGATTTCCACAAAATTATTTATTAGCAGATTTCTACTTATCAAACATTCTTGCCAAATTTAAAGGCTTATAGTTCAAAAACAGGAATTTTTTGTCTGAATGACTCCCTCCCCCCGGAGACAATTTCTCTTAAATTTGTTCTTAGCAGATCTCTACTCAATACATGTTCATCCAAAGTTTCAAAAAATCTGTATGTCTAATAGCTCTGCAGATCTTGTGATGAGCGAGTCACTTTTCTCCCATATATTTATGGAAATTTATTGTAAAACCACTTTCATTTGCAACAAATTTTAAAAATATTATTTCCCCTTCCTCCTTTCTTGCAAAAAAAATTGTAATTGTCATTGAGTTGAGTTGAAGCTATGAAAAGCATTTTTCTTTACAAATAATAATTTGATGAAAAAATAAAAATGTAGAGCATTAACATTCTTTGTTGGGATGTTGATATTTCTTGTTAAATTAATTGCTTTTCCCAATAAAAAGATTTAAAAGAAAATCTTAAGTAAAATTCTGAGACAGAAAAATCCTAACTTTATTATATTTTATGTTCCAGCCCATTTTACAGAACTGAGCAAGTAATAATAAGACGTAAATCTGGGCATCCTGTTATTGGAAACAATTTGACTTTTAGTCCTGTTTTTGATAGGGAATTTCTACATCTGGTATGTTTCCATCCTTTTTAAGTTACTGTCTTACTTTATATTGTAATTTATGTTAATTGCTGACAAATATATTGTATTAAGGGGCATGTGTTATTAGGGAATTTGAGGTAATATTGTATATACTATTAGCATAGTTAGAAAAATTACAAAGAACACATAAAATATTTTGTAAAAAAAAGAAACTAAAACTTTGAATGCGAGTTATTTTAGTTTACAAAATGAATTATTTATCCTGGTTAAATTTTAAATAATTTTTTTTTTTTTTTGATTTTCATTTATTGAATCTTACTCTTTTTTATTTTCTTTGGAATATGGTTTTTAAACATTTTTCAAAGAGAAAATATGACCATCGATAGCAATTTATCAAACATATGGTAGTTTTTAATAGAATAAAATTTTTCCTTATTCTCATAAATGTTTTTTTAGCTTTATAGTTTAAAAATGTTTTGTCATTTAATATATTAAATTAGGAACTAAAATATAGAAAAGTAAGAGTTCTATGTATGTTATGAAATGAATTGCCTAATCCTTTCAGGACAAACGTCACACCGGCATGAAACACAGTCAGAGGCATAGTGTCGCGTATCTGTGACATGTACTTGGAACATTTTTTATGCTCAATTTTTTGGCAATAGATGGCATTATATGTCCATTTTTGGACATGTAATGTGTAATGCCTTCATATAGATACATGTAGATCTGACCTTCTCGAAATGAGAGAAATATTACTCGCGTACATGCGTTTTTTTTATAAACATAAGGGGAAGGTAATGTTTCCGAATTGAATGCTTTATGACTGCTCTTCAAATGAACATGTGGTTCTTGTTTATAGTGAAGATGAGGGATTAATTTTCGCTAGAGCATTTGGTTTGGGTTTGCAATGTAGTTCTTTTATGGATAATTAGATCTGGTAGACAAATTTATTATTATTTTTTTAATTTTTACAAGGCTGAAGCATCAAAAAGGTTCAACTGAACTTGGAATATCAGAATGATGCAAAATTGATTCTAAATTAGAATCTGAGAGTAGTGATAATGACAAATAATATATTATGATTGTTCTGTTGGTTGCGAATTTTATAATATTTTAGACATCTGTGTGCTGATTACATGGATTTAGGCGTAACTATATATATATACACAAAACCCTCCAGCCGTGGCGGTACGCACACGTTTGAGTCTTTCGTCCCAAAAGAGTTAATTATAATTTAAAAAAGTCATTAATTTTCATAAAATAACTTTTATACCTTCTTTATAAGAATTTATATAGTATAATTTATTATATTAAAAATGTAATATTAATAACTAAATTGTATTTTGATATTGCAGATTTTGGATTTGCAAAAAGAAATAACTAATCTAACAGCCGTCAGGGAAAATCGCACCATAGTATTTGAAGATATTTGTTTTGCTCCTGTTAACAAAAGAAAGTGCATGGTACAAAGTGCTGTAAACTGGTTCCAGAATGATCCAGATCACTTGGATTATTATAATGATACCGAAAAATATTTGGAATATTTAAATAATTGTACATCGTAAGTTTTTATATTTTATTTTCTGAACTAAAAGAGAATTAAAGATTTAAAACTTTTCAGATTATTCTATATAAATTGATAAATTTGAAAGGCAAAGTAAATAATATTAAAGCATCCATCAGTTGATTTTTTTTTAAATTGGAAAAATTCTTTTTTTTTAAATATTTAATTGCGTGTTTATCTACCTATAATTTAGTTTATCATGAATATGATTTAAAATTTTTAAACTTATAGTTGAATTTGTGGATTTATATATGCATATATAAAGTTGTTTCATTTAGTTAATTTAAATTCTAAATCTCTAAAAATAGATCTATAATAGAAATTGCTTTTTTAAATGCAAATTTTGATATTGATATTAAAAGATCTACATTGAACAAAAGTTCCATGGTTTTAATATTGAATGGTTATTAAAGAACTCGCTTAATAATCTCATTCATCCATATAACTTTTATAGATCTCATATCTGTAATGTTTGTTTATCTGTTTACAAATTTTCTCAAACAGACAGTTTTGGCTCAGCATACAAAATATGTACTAATAAAAGGTGACAGAGTAGTTCAAATTTATAATGTTGTTTACTGATGATCTTTTGGGCATTTTTGCTGCATCTAAACCAAATTAGTTTTATAAAATGTCCACGTTTTTTTAAAACAGTTTCCCTTTTCCTTTTTAGTAATCCATTTTATGTTCAGTCAAGTGGCCTATCATGCTTAGGAGACTATGGTGGACCAGTATTTCCCTATGTTGCTCTCGGTGGAGTTGAAGATCAGAATTATTCTAATGCATCTGCCCTGATTTTGACATTTATGGTTAAAAATCATGTAGACCCAAAAGATAATGCTGATGCCATTGCTTGGGAAGCAGAGTGAGTAATAAGTTTCTTTTCTGAAATATTATTGAATATTATAACTTTTTATTCATCTAATTTGTTTTGTTTATAATGTGTATAAAACTGAAGTACCAAAAGGTATGAATGTCTCATACTATTGTGTTGGACCTCCTTTTATCCCAACGAATTGTCACAATTTGATATAAACTCTAAGTCACCTGGAAGTCCTGAAGAAATATTCTGTCATGTCTTTGCCAAAGTGTTTATAATTCCATTCATTAACTGATGTATTTTATGTGTTCAATGAAATGTTTAGTGATTTAGATGGCCTAATCACATTTGCGGGAGTTGTCCAGAATGTTCCTCAAACAAACTGGAAATTGATTTGGTTGTTTGACATTGTACATTGTGTTGTAAAATTTGACCATTGTTCAGACACATAAAAGTCATAATGTGTGCAAATAGTTTCTGTATAGCTAAACACAAGCATTTTCAATTTGACCTGGAGGAATCCAATCCATATATAAAAACAAACCTATTAGGCTTCCATTGGTATGCACAATTCATCTCAACCTCACAAGAAGACTTGTGGCTCGACAAACAGGGACTGCACATTTACAAAAATCCATGCCTACTCAGAGATTCAAACTCGGGTCTCCTACAGCACAGCAGTCAGTATCATTAACCGTTGCATCATGCAGGCAGATGAAAAGAATAGAAATGAAAGCCTTGACAATACACTGCTCATTTATACATTTCATACATAAAGACTTCCATTTAAATATTTGTTTATTCTAGTGATGACTTTTGAGGCCTCAGTATATATCTTATCTAAATTATTTCAATTTTCAGTGCATAAAATAGTCATTAGTAAATATATATAAATTCTTTTTTTTATCTTTAATTAGGTTTATTAAGTTTATGAAGAATTTCAATAATTCTGATATGGATATTGCATTTTCATCAGAAGTAAGTTTGAGCATGCATTCTTTACATAAAATTAAAAGTTAATCATTTATTGTAAATGTGTTTAATTTCTACCCAATTTTCAATAGAAAATTCATTGAGTTAACTTTAAAAAAATGTTAAGATTTACTATCTTAATCTGTTTGTTTTACATCGATCCATCACAAAATTAATTTCTTAGCAAATAGCCTATTTTTATTATTTATTTTACATGAATTGATGCCTATTTAAAATTTAAAAAAAAACTTGTATGGAGCTTAAAAGTTTCAAAAGAAAAAAAACTCTGTTATTATCTGAAACATTAAAAGAGGCATTAAACATCAAAGGAATTCTTTGGAGTTATAAATAAAATTAACATAATGGAACACAGATTGTAATTATGAGCTTTTTAAAAAGTTCATATTTAATACATGTAAATATATCATTATTATTTTTGAAGTCTTATGTAATTTAAACCTTATGCAAATTCTGTAAAAACTATTATGCAGCAAGTTTTGAAAGGGAAGTTTTAAGAGAAAAGCATTTCCTTTTATTTGTTTTATTTAGTAATATTTTGTAATATGCCTATATTTTATATCAAATCCTTTTAATCCTTTTCTTTTTTAGAGATCTATTCAAGATGAACTGGACAGAGAAAGTAAAACGGATGAGACAACTATTCTTATCAGCTATTTAGTAATGTTTGCTTATGTGTCGATTACTTTAGGACGATATCATTCATGGAGTTCTATTTTAGTAAGTTAAAATAATTTTTTATTTGATATCTTAAGTAAATTTATTAATTCTCTTTTTTCTTTTGTAAATTTTTGCT
The DNA here is from genome assembly GCA_019973975.1 of Trichonephila clavata. Lineage (NCBI taxonomy): Eukaryota > Metazoa > Arthropoda > Arachnida > Araneae > Nephilidae > Trichonephila > Trichonephila clavata. The sequence continues at coordinate 140,676 of BMAO01021958.1, forward strand.
TTATTTTGAGTTATAGAGTCAAAACATAATAAAAATATAATTTTACATTTAATATAATACCTCTGTTATATTTGTATACTGTGTATCAAATTACCAAATGGATGAAATATCTGTTTGATTAAATTCATGACAGTTTTTTCAAAATTTCTTCATTTACAAAAGCATGATGTTTTGAAATGAAATACTGGTGCATGTGCTACTGTAATCAAAAAGTACCCATAATACTGTCATAAAACAAAATATAAATTTTTTGGTCAATTTATTACTTTTCTTTCTCAAAGTTAATCATCTGACTTCCAATCTTCAAAACATTTCTGAAATCGTTTTTATGAAAACCCCTCCAAGGTTCATATTGCATTTTCTTTTTATTTTATCAATGGATTCAAAATGGTAATCACAAAAAAGCAACTTAAGCTACAGAAATGAAAAATTATGTGCCACATCAGGTGAATATGCAGCTTGGGGAGTTGTATTTATTGAATTCTTAATTAAAACAATTGAATGAGGAAGTCTATTATGATTATGAAAAACCCTTCAATTATCTTGGTGGTTTTTGATTAATTGTTTCATGAAAATAGTGTGAAATATTTGAATAAAAATCTTTATGTGCAGTCTAACCAGTTGGTAGAAACTTATAACTTTGGAAATCCAATGAAATGAAAGGTTTTTTTCTTGTTAAGAACAATTTTATTTTAAAACAATAAAATATAATGATAAACCCCATGTTTATCATTATGTAAGTTGTAAAAATATTCAGTAAAAGTTTGTTAATGATATCTACTCTCGTATATTTTTTTTTTTGTATAAGCTGACTATTTAGGAAACTTTTCTTTTTTTAAGTTAAAGTATATGGAGTCAATTAATGAATGGGTCTGCTAATCTCAGAAAAATATTTTTATATTTTCCTTTAGTCATGCATAGGAGATTTTAATCTTTGCATTCAAAACATACAAAAAGTAATTAATTTAATCTGTTTATTTTTATTTAATATCCACTATCTACTTAATCCACTTCACTCTTATCTAATGTCCACTATCATTTAAAAATATAAACACACGAGTAGTGTTATCATTTTGTTTTCTAAATATCTACACATTCATTCATTTAATGCGTTGAACATACTAATTTACTTTTGCATTATAGAGGATGTCGTTGTCTCTGATTTGTAAATGAAGTCATCACTGATTGATTTGTGAGGTTATTGTCTCACATCGCATATTATACCTTGCATATGTATCTGCATGTCATTTTTTAATACTTGTTCTTGTTGGCATGTTATTCTAATATTTGACTATAAATATTATTTATCTTGAAGTGCGTCTCATCAAATACGGGAATTTCTGATTACTGATAGAATTTTAAATGACAATAATTTAAAGGGAGGGTGAGTCACCATAAATCCTTCAAAGATGATGTCAGAATTTTTGAATTTGAGTGAATTTATGAAGAAAAAACACTCTCATCTTATGAGGATTTTGGATTGTATTTGGAAATATAAGGTATATATATTTTGAAAGAAGCATTCCAGATACTTTTTGATCATGGTAATAGAAATGTAGGGTATGCCCAGGGGTGGGTGAACCTTTCCAGGGTACGGGCTACTTCTAATTTCTTCAAGGTGTTCTGGTCCACTGAATGATGGTGTGGGGAGCTAAGAAAAAGGTCTCTACAATATTTATTATAACTTAATAATGAATACAAAATATTTACTTGCATACATAACCACAATAATAATTTTATACACTTTTAAGACTGCATTTAAAGCAAAACGCAAGATACAAACATAATAGTCAGAAATATAATATCAAATGATACATTTATTATCAAACAATTCAAAATACATTAAAAAATAAAACATTTTCATCTAAAGTTAGTTCTTGTAGTTATAATCAGTAGAAGAGTCAGTTTGCATACTGTCAGCCTATATTGAATAGTTAGGTAAATAATTCCTTACTGGTAATCTTCAGGCGATCACTCCAAAATGTTTTGGTGGTCCACTGGTTGATCAGGATCGACTTAATGCTCACCCCTGGTGTATCCTCTTGTGGTATATTGCTTGAAAAAAATCAGGCTTATTCATAAAAAAATCTTTTATTTCTATTTCAGTAAGCTGAAACATTAAATAAATGTGTTTAAAATATATTTGGCTTTAGAGAATTGTATATTTTATGGTACCCATGTTTTGGGTTTCTGAAAAAAATGTGTGGTTTTTCGAAATCGGTCTTTATAGTTTTTCTTCAGGGGTTTTTTCCTCTCAAAACTAGAAAGTATTCCCCCCCCCCTCAATTTCATTTTTGTTTTAAATAAAGAACGATGTTTACAGTAAATTTTCATTATTTGAAGATCTCTTTGGTAATATTTAAAAAAAAATTTTAATCGTTGAATATGTTGCAATTAAAATAAATTTTATTTTTGAAATGTCGATTTATCTTTTATGTTAGTGAAAGAAAATTGATTGAATGAAATATTGTTATATTTTGTTTATTATTATGTTAAATATTGCTGATGAAAAAGAAATAAAGAAAAAAACATGCCTTGTTATAGATTTTTTTCTATTGTTAAATATAAATGTACTAATTTTTTCCCCCCGAACTTCAATAAATCTTTTTTGTATGTGTAATTTATCTAATTTTCTTTGTATTTGATTGGGCTTATAAGTGTACACTTATTTGAGTGTTTGTTTACATTGTTACATTTTGTTTAGATAAAATCAAAGTTGCTGCTTGGACTCAGTGGAGTTTTAATTGTATTGGCATCTGTTGTGTCATCTCTTGGAATATTTAGTTATCTTAATGTTCCTGCTACTCTCATAATTATTGAAGTAATTCCATTTTTGGTCCTTGCTGTTGGTGTGGACAACATATTTATTATAGTACAATCCTATCAGGTAAAAAGTGAACTATTTTATTAGACTTAATTATTTAAATACTCTATGCAACTATTTTTAAATATTCAGATGCCTGTTTCTATATATTATTGATTTGATTTTAAGAAAGTGTTTTTAAAATTGAATAAAATTATTTGCTCATGACTTAAGTGTAATATGCAATCAACAATTATTTTTTTATACTGCCCATTAAGTGTGTACTAATCTGAATGAGTTTTTTCTATTTGTTCATGGTGAAGTCATAATTTTATATTTTAAAATAATTTACATTTAAAATTTTGAAGATATTCATAGAAAATTTTCTGATATAATTTTGTTAACAATATGTCAGTTAATATACAGTGAACTGCAAAAATGTTCGTACACTTGCGGTTTCCTAATAAAATTTAATTTTTTTGACCAATAAAAAAATAATATATTCAAATTGTAAATTTTTTATGATATTCGTAACTTGTTCTTAATGGAAGGACATAATCAATTTTTTTAAAAATAGTATAATTATTATTTTTAAAAATTAATAATCAAAAAGCTACTAAAAAATTACACCATAAGTCTTTGTACACTTAACAAAAATCTCAGCACAGCTTTAAATATTGTATTTATTTCTTAATTTATACTTACACTGGTGTGCAAAACTTAAGGACGAAGTCGAAGAATTAGCATATCAGCTGAACGAAGAGGCAGAGCGGACAGAAAGACCAATCAGGAGATTAAGTGAGGTGATGTACGGTAGCACATGCGCAGATATGCAGGTAGACGTAATGGGGGAGTGTCTGAGTAGTAAAGCATGTTGTCGGTGTAAGATTAGTATTTCTGGCAAAGAGATTGCACACCATATAGCAGTTAAAATCACACAGAGTTGCTGCCTCAGCGAGAAATGGCGAATAAACAATCCGTTAGAAGACATCTGGATGCTTTTACCCGAGGTCGAATCATTGGGAAGTTGGAGGAAGGTCGCAGTGTGACAAGTGTGGCTGAAGAGTTCGGAATTGCTCACAGCATCGTTTCACGACTTTGGAAACAATTTCAAACTACAGGAACAGCTATCCGGGGGTTCAGTAGTGGTCGTCCACGAGGAACCACACCCGCAGATGACCGGTATATTGCCTTACAGGCCAGAAGAAACAGGCGGCAGACAGCGGGAGAAATCGCTAGACACACGACACAGGCGACTGGACGACCGATATCGCGTTTTACCGTGGCCAGAAGACTGCACGGTGGTGGTCTGTTTGCACGACGTGTGTACCTCTAACGCCTGCCCATCGGAGAAGGCGTTCTCTGTGGTGCCGGGAACACCGGAATTGGAGAGACAATGAATGGGTTCGAGTACTCTTTACAGATGAGAGCAGATTCAGTCTGAGTAGCGATTCTCATCGCATACTCATCTGGAGAGAGCGGAGAAGCCGCAATCATCCCTCGAACATCATTGAAAGGGACAGGTATGGAGGTGGCGGTGTTCTCGTTTGGGGAGGCATCATGTTTGGTAGTTGTACAGACCTTCACATCTTCGACGCAGGTTCAGTCAACGGAACCCGTTATTGTAACGAGATTCTTCTTCCATATGTGCGTCTTTTTAGAGGCGCTATGGGTCCGCAGTTCCTTTTCATGGACGACAATCCACCATGTCATCGCGCAGTAGCTGCCGAACAGCTCTTAGAGAGTGAGGATATTGAACGTATGGATTGGTCGGCACGATCTCCGGATCTCAATCCCATCGAGCATGTATGGGATTTTCTAGGCAGACGCTTGGCAGCTCCTACCTTACCACCAGTAACGATTCCGGAGCTTCGATTGGCGCTGCAAGACGAATGGGCAGCAATGCCTCAACAACTCATTGACACCCTCATTCTCAGCATGGGCGGACGCTGTGAAACCTGCCTAGCAATCAGGGAAATCATATCCCCTACTAAAGACCGGTTATTTCTTGCTGGACACCCATCGCAGGGATGTTTCGGCCTTCAGTCGCATTGCGCTCCATGCTAATTTTTCAATAAAGCTTCTTTTTATCCCTCTGATTTCTCTTTTAGTAAGTGTTGCTTACATTACTCATGTCCTTACGTATTGGGGATCTTACGATATTAAATGTGTTGATTTGGAATGCTTTTGTACAAAGTTATATTGAAAAAACCGTCTCGTCCTTAATTTTTGCACACCAGTGTAGTACGATATCTTCTAGCATTCACAACAATTTTTAAATGTCTTGATATAGATTTAATCAGTTTTTTGTAATTTCTTAATGGATTTTATACCATGCTTCTTTGAATATTTACTTCACATTATGTGTTTACATGTCATGTTTTCTTTTTTTTTTTTTTAAATCAAATTCTCACCAAATAGGCTCTACTGGGCTAAATAAAGTGATTGAGGAGGTGTTTTCAGATTTTATGGACAGTTATAGAGACACCAGCAACCTATATTGAGAGCTGTGCTCTTGGCATCATTACCCTGTTAAAAAATGAAGTTGTCTCTGATATCTAAATTTTGGGCGGATAATTTAAAATTTCTTTGTAAAATATTTAAATAGTTTGATTCACAATATTATCAAAAAGTACCAAATTATCTAATTCTGAAGCCAATTTACACCCCCCAGGCAAGAGTACCTCCACTTCCATTTTGAAGCATGGAGGTAGAAGTGTTCTTGTTCCACATAAATTAATGGAATTTAATTCCTTCTTTTTTCATTTGCAAATTATATGCCCATCGGAACCAGAAATGTTGAATTTTCTGTCATCCCAACCAATTTGCTGTCAATGATGAATTTTCTGAAACTTAATCCCATGAATCTAGTGGGATCAGTGAACCATGGAGGTAGAAGGGTTCTTGCGTGGGTGTGTAAATAGGCTTCAGAATTAGGTACTTTGGTATTTTTTGATGGTATTGTGATTCATAAACTCTTTTAAATATTTTAAAATTATCCACCCAAAATTTGGATATTGGAGACGATTTCATTTTTTAACAATACAATGACGCTAAGTGCACTGCTCTCAATGTAGGCTGCTCTGGTGTCTCTATAACTGTCCCCAAATTCTGAAAACACCTCCTCAATCACTTTATTTAGCCCAGTAGAGCCTATTTGGTGAGAATTTGATTTTAAAAAAAGAAAACATGACATATAAACACGTGAAGTAAAAACAATAATCGCAGAAGCTTGGTGGAAAATTGATGCAGAAATTACAAAAAATTGATTAAATCTATACCAAGATGTTTAAAAGTTGTTGGGGACATGAAAAGATACCCTAAAAAGTTTTAAATTAAATGCAATATTTAAAGCAATGTTGAGATTTCTATTAAGTGTACAAAAACTTTTGTTGCATAATTTTTTATTAATTTTTAAAAATAATGGTTATTTTATTTTTATAACTAATTATATAATTCCATAACAAACAAGTTGAAGATATCATAAAAAAAATTACAATTCCAATTTATTAATTTTTATTAGTCTAAAACTTTAAATTTTATTTGAAATTGCAAGTGTCCGAACACTCTTTAATCATTTGTAATTATGGTTGAATGAAGTAAGAAAGTATTTTTCTGCTTAGTAAAATGTAGAATGAAAATTTAATAATTTGTATTTGTAGCGATCTGTGAGAGGACCTCTTGAAACTAGAGAACAACACATAGGGCGAATTATTGGGGAAGTGTCACCTTCAATATTTCTTGCTAGTTTTGCCGAATCAACATGTTTCTTTTTAGGTGAATATCTTCTAATGTTTCTTAGAGGGAGGGTTTAGTGATTTCTTGTTTTGAAGAATGTTTTTTTTTATAAATACAATTCTTAAACTAAAAGTTATTCTTAAGATACAAAGAGATTGTTTTTTATACATTTAAATTTCGAATGTCTTAATGGTATACTTTGTGTTAGAGGCAACTGTTCTTAATATTTTTAAATAATTACTGACTATTTGAGAACTTGTAGTTAAAATTAATTTATGCATGCTCTTTCTATAGTAACTATAATAAGCTGATTTTTAAAAAAATATTTCTTTATTTTACTGCACTATAAATTAATTGGCAGAAGCATACAATAATGCTGTACTATGCATGTCATATTGCATGAGATTAGCAGATTTGGGACATGTTTTTTCCTGATTCAATTTTGTTTCTATTGTTATAAAAGATTTGCTGTATATTGCTTTTTTTTCCTTTGTAATGTTTGCATTAAATATATCTAAATCATAACTGAGAAGGTCTAGAAATTTAAATTTCAAAGACTTAAGTGTAAAGGTATTTTCTTCTTCTTCCTTCTAATTTAAAGGATTTGTTATATGTTGGTAGTTTTAAAGTATTTTAGCAAAACTAATAGAAAAACTGAGCTTTAAAACTTGTTAATTAATTTTTTTAAAGTGTTTTTTCAATTTTTGAAAAAAATGTATACTGAAGAAAAAATACTAAACTCTCTTTCAATGTACAAAAAACTGTTCAAAATTATTTTGACATTATCTTCATGATCATAATTACATTTTGAATTGCTAAGATATTAACGATTTTTGAGAATGAAAACCAACATTTATTATCCAGAATTTTTAAAAACAGCTTTAAGGTTTGAAATCTATAAAGTAAAGATGTGGGTTATGCCTGTCAGAAATTTTCAAGTACCAGGGATTACTTCATAAATTTCTTTACTTTTTCTTTTAACTGCAGGATAAAAAGCATCAGAAATGTTGGTATGAAAATGTTTATATTTTTGGAAATATTTCAACATCTGAATACTCTTAGTCCTTTGTATGGCTCAAGTTCGTCAAAGGTTTTTATGATCAACACTTGGTTATAAAATATGCATATTGAAATAAAAAATATATATTTCTTTCAATTTGTAATTGATTTTAAATATCAGTTAGCTTGGTTTGAATTTAGTTCGAAAAAGTAATGAAAAATAATATTGAACTTATCTGATAAAAACGTCTGATAATCCTAAATATCATAAAATATATAACTTTTACTTTATAAAAAAAATTATTTATTTTTTCTTAATTTTTTATGCTTGTATAGATTATTATTGAAAGAAATTAACGTTAATTTTTCTTTCCATGTAATAAATACAGGTGCCTTATCAGGAATGCCAGCAGTACATATATTTGCTCTCTATTCTGGATTAGCTTTATTTATTGATTTCCTTTTGCAAATGTCGTGTTTTGTTGCCCTCTTGTCTTTAGATGTTGCTAGGGAAGAAGTAAGTTTAAAATAATTTTTGTGTGTGTAAATATTTTCATTATCTTGGTTTTTTTTTTTCTTTCTGGTCATTTCTTTAAAAATTTATTTCCTTTTTAAATTTTATCAAAGTTTGAGTACTACTTTATAACAGAGTTAAAAATGGGATTTGGGATACATTGGGTATTTTGTTTTAAATGTAGCATATGAAAAATATTATAAAAAAAGATTGCATTGAAATAGTGATAGACTAATTAAAAACCTTAAATGATTTATTGTAAATGAAAAGAAATATTGCAATTTTATGAACTTTGTAGGGTTTATATATATATAAAATTTGATGAAATCTTACTTCGTCATTGAAAATTTTTTAGAATTGTCTTCATCTCACAACAATAATTTTTAACTAAATAAATTTGCTCATTTTTTAATAATTGTATTAAAAAAAGTTTATTTGTTGGAGTATATATATTATTACTTTTATTCTCTAAAATCATCCTTTTCATTTATAAATACAGTCTGGCCGTCTTGACATTTGCTGTTGCATTAAAAGTTCAAATTCTGAAATATCCAATGAAAGAAGAGGATGCCTTTACAATATGTTTGACAAATTTTATGCACCATTCCTAATGAAAGATTTTGTGAGATGTAGTGTTGTAAGTTGCATTCTACTTTTTTAAACTTTATTTTTTGTTATATATAACATTATCAATTTATATGTGATATATATTTTTTTATGTATTTTTTTTAGCAAAATTTATTTTTAAAAAAAATATATGAATCCTTCATCTGCAATTCTTGCGCTATATGATTTTCTGAATTTTTTTTGAATTGCGGCTTTAAAAAGAATTAAGTATTAAATGGAAATATACCTAATGTAAATGATTAGATGTAAAGAAAATTCAAAAATATGGTTTATGCCAATAGAAGTTTTTGTAAAAATTTGAAGGATTGTAAACAGTGATATATAATGTACACCCCAGCATTGCCGAGGGGCCCAGGGCTATAAGGGGCCTAAAGTCTGACGACAAGAATGTATACTTTGCAAGCTCCAATTTGGGCATTAAATCGCCCTAACACTCCATTATGCTGCTGATTGTAAATATGTATGGGTTAAAATTAACTCATAAGAAATTATGAATTTAAGAAATTAAATACTTATGAAAAATTATTGTTGACCATTTTTGTCAAACCTGAAGAATGCCACAAAACAATTACTAATAGAATTCATTATGAATCTGACATTACTAAACATGGTATGTAATGTCAGATTCATTATGAATGGAATAAAGGTTGCTGAAATGACTGGTGTAGATTAGACTGGGATTGTGTCAATTATCATGTTTAACAGAATATTACATGTGTATCAAAAAATTAATATGTATATTTCAAAATTTTTTTATTTAACAAAGCTGCAGATTTTTGTCTAAAGGTGAAGTTTTAATTCTGGTTTAAAAATGTTTTGTGGAGTGAGTTTCTGGTTAAATTGAACTGGAGTATAAAATTCTCATGGTACATTTTAAGTTCAGAATTTGTCTTTATGATTCAAAGAAGCCAACTAAATCAAAATTATATTAAGTTGACAAAAGGTTCAGTATTTTATGTATTAGTTTCAAATAAAATGGTTTCTTTTTCTTCTAAATTTTAAAAATGTTCAAAGAAGTAACTTTTGTTTTAGCTTCTTGTGTTTTCTGCTTGGCTCTGTTTGTCAGTTGGTGTAATTGATCAAATTGAAATTGGATTAGATCAGAAATTATCAATGCCTGAGGTAAGTTTTTTTTAAAAAATATTTTAATTTTTGAGGATATTAGAATATATTTTTTTACTAACATTTGTTTAATATTTATATTTTTTGTACCTTTTTGTATTGTTGGTTATATTTTCTAAGCTTGTGTATGTATCACAGTCTTTGTATATTAAATTTCAAATATGTTCTATTTAAGTTTTATAAATACTGGCACTTTTTTTTAGATAAACTTGTGTATTCTTTTTCAAGCTATTAAATTTTTGTTTTAGGATTCTTATGTGCTGAAGTATTTCAGTTATTTAGAAGAATATTTGTCTGTTGGCCCTCCTGTATATTTTGTTGTAAAATCTGGATTTAACTATGCTGATTTAGAGGATCAAAATAATCTCTGCAGTGTGGCTTTCTGCCATCGAAACTCCCTTGTCACACAAATATCTGATGCATCTCAGTTCTCAAACAGGTAGAGTTGAAAATTCTAATTTCTATACTAATTATTTAATCCCTTAACACACACACACACACTTATTTTGAAGAAAAAAACAAATTTTTATTTTGATTCTACCTTGCAGATATCAAATATTGCAATCTTGCATGTGCATCAACTTTAATTGTTTCTTTTTGAATAGCTGTTTCAGTAAAAATATTTATCTGTACTTTTTCAACAGAAATAATAGTAGTATTTATTTTAAACTATTCAAAGTTTTCTTTTATATTTAAAAGTTTTCTTTCTTATATTTGAAAGCTAGGTGCAACACAAAGCTCAGCATTTCAATTATTATGTATGTAATGACTTTTTCTTTTCCCTTTGCTATCCCTTTTAGCTCAACACTGTTTTAATATTTTGCTTCTTTTTTGATGTTGGTGAAACTAAACAGGGGAAGTGACATTCTGTTAATTGTAGAATTCCAGAAGATTTTTATATATTGGTATTATTATAACTTTTTGTATAAGTCTTTCATCTAATTTGCTTCTGAAATCTAAATTTTTTTAACCTCATTTTTTTTTAAATTTATAAAACGTGTTCTAAATGCTGAATACTTTTTCCTTCTAAGAAAAAGAATACTTTTTCATAATATTTATCTAAATTTACAAAATGGCGACAATTTATTGGGGTTGGTCTTGCAAGTGCAGACAGTGATTGCTTATTTTTTAGTGTGAATAAGCAGCAGCATAAAATGACTCAGTATAAATTATTTTGTTTGTGCACAGTTTTGAATTAACTGGATCATGCACATTAAGTAGTTAATTATATGTAATAATTTTATATACAAAATGCTGCCTTTTAAGCAATAAACATTATGTATTAACAGTACACATTTAATACAAGCTGCTTTAAAAAAATGTATATAAGCAACAAAAAAATATAAGGTGTTAATTTCTTATTTTTGAAATTCTATGCAAGAGTTAAAAATTTGCACTACTTATAATTGTGCTTTCAAAATTCCATTCTTTAGTTAGTTTGATATGATGGTTTGTTTTTTAAATTATAGAACGTATATTGCTCACCCTCCAATGGATTGGCTTGATAATTATATAAGTTGGACGAATGATCAAACTAAATGTTGTCGAGTGTATATTAATGACACTTCAAAGTTCTGCCCCTCATCTGAAAAAGGTATATATAACTTCAGATTTATAAATAAAATTTATAATCTTTTTGTTTATGTAAAAAAAAATTTTTTTTTTGTGCTAGGAATTCATTATTTCTGAATTTCTATATTTTACTTGTTCTTAAAATTCCTTAATTTTATTAGATTTTATGAAGTGTTTTAATTATTTTTACAGAATTTTATGTAGAGCATTTGATAAATTCTAATGATAACTAAGCAAACTTTGTTAAATGTAATGCTTTATTTCTGAATATAAGATGTCAATACTTATATATATATATATATATATATTACCATAACCAGGGGGCAAGCAAGCTATTTGTTTTATCAAAGAACTTATGCTCTTTGAATTAAGTGAAAGGGATATAATTTACTTAATGAGAATCTGGTAGCCGAATTTAGTACTCATTTTATTGAATCTGTATAGTCTATAATCTACTTAATTATTGTCATTAGAATAAAATTAGGAGGATATTTTAGCATTGGTTGAGAAACATCTTTTGAATTCATTAAATGTGTACATAAATTTTTTCATAGATTTTTGAAAATTGAACAAGTTGGTCATTTTCCTGTCCCAGAAATACCAATAATATTAAATAGCTACATTAACAAAGTTACTTTTCATATTACTGTTTATTTTCATGATTTTCAAATTTGAGTTTTTAAAGTTCCTGTATTCATATAGTAATGGTGGATAAAAAAAATTAAAGGGAAAAATGTGTATTTTTTGGAGAGGTTTTAAAAGAATTATTTTTATGTATGATCTCTTTTCTTTCCCTCAATCTGTAGTACGACATTTTAGAGTTATAAAATTTTAATTTTTGATCAAAATTACAAATAGGATTAAATTTTCCTTCATAATGTATTGCAATGTGTAATACATATAGACATATCCTTTCTGATTTATTTAGCTAAATAGATTTATTCCATCATGAATATCTGAAGATTTAGTGTATGGTATATAATTTAGCAAAGTACTAATTTTCATGATAGGCAGTTTATCTTGACATAAATCTTTTTGAAAAAATATTTTTTGTTGTATTTATGTAGCTCCATTGTGTAAAAAGTGCTTGGTTACGGATCAGAAGTATTTCAGACCTTATCCAGAAAAATTTCAAACTTTCTTATTAGATTTCTTAAAGGAAAATCCAACACCAGAATGTCCTGTTGCGTAAGTTTAAAATTTTATGAATTTAAATATGGCTATATATCAGTTTAACATTTTATTTTTTTTATGCAAGTTTGTCTAACTGTTGAAATTACTTTCTTAAATCTGTAGTGGGCATGCTGGCTTTGCTGATGCTCTTGAAATAAATAATAATTCAATTGGAGGTAAATGTGTTTGTTATTCATTGTTATAAATTGATTCTTAATTTTTTTGTTATTTATTTTAATGTTTCATTCTTAAAAATTTATTCCTTTTATTTTATTAATAGTATTTGTGCCATAAAAATTAAATTTATATTTCAGCTACACATTACATGACATATCATACAATTTTAAAAACATCTGATGATTATACTCAAGCTTTAAGATGGGCTCGTAAAATTTCACAAAACATCACCGATACATTCAGTGCTTACAATTTAAAGGGCACATCAGCTGAAGTATTTCCTTACAGGTATGCATGTTTTTTAGATCTAAAATATTATATTTTTCACTAATGTTGATTGCTCATTATTTATTTTCTACTCACTTTTCTTACAGCATATTTTATGTGTTTTATGAACAGTATTTGACTGTTAAAAGAGATACTGTGGTAAACTTAATAATTTCCTTTGTTGAAATCTTCATTGTCACATTTTTACTCATGGGACTTGATGTTTATTCTGCTTTGATTATGGTTTTTACGATTATGATGATTATATTCAATTTGATGGGATTAATGTACTTATGGAGCATATCACTGAATGCAGTTTCGTTGGTGAATCTGGTAATGGTAAGTGTTTCTGTTACTTTTGGATTTTTAATAGTTATTAAAATGATAAAAATCATTAGATTTGTTGTTTAAAGTGTTGAACTTTTTTTCATTGACATTAATTTTTCTGAATTTCTAAAAGATCAGATGTAAAATTTGAAATTAATTTAAAACAGTAGAGTATAATCTATTGATTGCTGGTACATAAATGAAAGAACTTGAAAAAGCTGGTTTCAGGCATTAGAAACACTTTCAGTCTGTTTCCAAATCTGCAGATATATGTTCACACATGTTAAAAAAATATTCAGATCAGTAAAATGCCAGGATAAAAAGCATAAAAGAAACTTATCTGGAATTGTTGATGTGGTAACAAGATCAAATAATAAAAAGAAGCAATCCTTTGAATTTTTGTTGAGATATTTCCATTCTAAAGAAAGGAGAGGGGGATAATGTAAAGTTGAATTGTAACAGAAATTTTGTCTATTATCAGGCACACATTTTAATATTTTTCATACATCAATAATATCACTTAAAAATATCTACCTTTTTTAAAAAATGAAATGGATATTTAAATTTTTGTAGTTAAGCATGTGTTATATATATTATTTTGCAGGCTGTAGGAATATCAGTAGAGTTTTGCTCACATATCATTCGTTCCTTTGCATTCAATCCTGAAGGATCTAAAGTGGACCGAGCAAGGACTGCAGTAGCTCATATGGGTAGCTCTGTGAGTAGTTATATTTTTGATTGAATAAAAATATAGATTTGCTGGCTAATAAGTTTTTATGTTAAGATTGTGTAATAAAATGATTTCTTAGTTAACCTTTTTTGTAAACTGTGCGATTTATTTTCAAATTATTTCCATTAAAGATTAAACAAAACTGATAGAATTTTTCTATTAGCATATATGAATTATTAAAGTTTCAATTTAAAGTAATTGGATGCTTATGATGGTTTTTTTTAATAAAAATTATCTATAAAATTCTAATTTTTAGGTATTGTCTGGAATCACACTAACTAAATTTGGAGGCATTGTTGTCCTAGCATTCTCGAAATCTCAAATTTTTCAAGTATTCTACTTTAGAATGTACCTTGGCATTGTTTTAATTGGTGCATCTCATGGTCTCATATTTTTACCAGTATTTCTAAGTATAGCTGGTAAGTTGCAATTAAAAAAAACTTTTATTTGAATGTTAACTTTTTATGTGGAAATTCGGTGTTTTATCTCCTATTAGTCAAATTATTTGCAATTCTGTGTACAAGAATTTTGAAGTGGCACTGCTTTCTTATAAAATTGAGAAATTTTAATGTAAATAGTACAAATTTAGAGTTTTGGCTGTGCTTTCAGTGTTGTCACTCATAGAATGTTACTTGTCAGAAAACTTTTGTTGTTCAAAAATTTTAAAGCTTTTTTTAAAACTATTTTAAAAATAAGAGATTCATTTTCTAATTTTTTTAAAATTGTGTTGCATAAAATATAAATAGTACAAGAATAGGTTATATGCATTAAATTGAAGTTTTTCTCTGAAATAATCATATTAGAATTTTAAAATACTTTCTCAAAGTTGTATTATGCAGAAAACTTATTCACTTATTTTAACAGAATTGTATACTGCTGTAGAAACCAGATAAGCTGATCAGTTTGTGTCTTTTTTTATATAACTTGCTATTTTAAAATTGGTATATAAATTCATAATTGTTGGAAATTATCAGAAAATTGTTTTTTTATTTGTATGTTATGTATATATAAAGAAAATACCCCACCCCCCCTTTCAAGATTTGAATCACAGGTTATTACCATATTTTCCTGTATAGAATCCCCAGATTATGTGCTAAAAATGTTTCAAATTTCATTGAGCGTTTTATACGCCGCCACGGATAATGTGATAAAAAACATTCTCCATCAGAAAATCTTAAAATAAAGTTTTGAAAGAAATACTGTTTATGTTTTATAAAAAAATAACAGAGGTGTGCTGAAAGCTTTTGCGACTTAGCTGACGTATTTCAGCTACAATCGGTTTTGTCCAATTAGGTTCGAGAACGAATTCAGTTCCTCAGAAAGATATTAAAGTTGCTAGTATTATGTCGCATTATGTTTTGACCGAAATTATTTTGTCGAGAAAATATTAAAGTTATTTGTCATGTTGAAGCTGAAGAGTTTAAATTTTATGGCTGAACTAAATGTTATAGAGAAGGCTACCAAAGTAGAGGAAACTGTAAGATTGCTTAATGTTGATGAATCAAATATTCATTTGTGGAGAAAAAAATGACTAATTTTGAAAAATGCTACACAACGCTAGTTAATTATGGACTTAATGAAGCACATCTTAGTGAGAATGTTGAAAATGCCCTTGAAGTCTGCAACTGTAACTAATATATGCAGGACTGACAAAAACATTACAACCTATAGACATCGGAATCAAGATACTATAGTTGAAAATTCAAAAATTATGAAAAAAATAAATGTTTAATTTTAGAAAAAAAAAATTCTGTATAATTTATTATTTTAATCATATTGTGCATTTCTTTTTAAAAAATTTTTCTGACACTATATATTTTGAATTATTTGCTGTAAAAATTGCCATGGATTATGTCAACTTGTTTGTTTTAATGCAATATCCACAATACTGGAGAGAAAATTCCCCTGTGGCTTAATGGTCTCAATCCAGTAGTTCAGCAAAATAATACTAATTACATCTTTTCCTAAATTAAAGGTTTATGTTGTACTACCCATTATTCAAAATTTCAGTTTTACATTATGCATTTTAAAATTATGATTAAAAATCTGTATATATGCCCTTTAATTTATCTTGGCATAAGTTTTTATAAATCAAGTCTTTTAAAAGTTTATTATGAGTAATTTTATCGAAATATCTTTAAAATTTTCTTCACATTGTTATTTAAAATATTTATACATTATTTAATTTTTTTCGCAATTGTTCTCTTCAAAAGTTGGTAGGTAGGTAAAGGGGGGAGTTAAATATGTGCATTCCCGCTTTCGAGTCGTACTTAATTTAATAAGATTAGATATGAATGTATTCATAAGTAGGATTTTATCTTGTTTAATGTGCTATTACAAGTACTTTCCTATTATGTAATCACTGCTTTTTCTTCTTTAAATAAATAGGTTTTATTTATGCTAATTACAATTGTTAGTCCATGCATGTTTTAATTTTTTCATATGCATTTTAGGACCTCCAATAAAACAAAAGTTTGATAAATCCAGAGGAAAACCATTAAAAGGTTCAATGGAGGATGATGATTTTAGTTCTCAAGTCAGCTCTATATCAGAAAAAATTAAAAGCTAGAGATCTGTAACATGTATTTGTAATACTCACATCCTGTAAAGTAATATTTTTTATAAGAACTTTTTGCCATACATATATTAGCACTGATTTGTTTGTTTATATTACATATAGTTTATATGAGATTTTAACTGAAACTAATGGTAGTATTGCTTATGAAATGTGTATACCTCATTTAAAAAAAATTTCTATTTTTGTGATACATGTGTGTGTGGAACCATAATTTAGGTATTGAATGATCTGAAAATAAAATTTTAATGAGTTTTGTAAATAAGTATTTTAGGCAACTTAATTTTCTTTGTACCAAGTTTTAATTTCATGTTATGTTCTGACCATATTTCCAACATTGTTCTAATAATTTTTATTATAGTAAAATAAATGAATTTTGATTTAATATTGTATCATACAATATAGTTATTTATTTGTACATTGTGTAAAATACTTCTGTAGCTGTAGGACTAATGTATTTTCTTATTTATACTGTTTTTTGAACCTATTTATAAAATCCATAGTTTTCTTTATTGATCTTGAGTTTTCTGTGATAAAAAAAAATATTTTTAAATGTTTTCTATCTCAGTATGTAGGAAATTTATAATTTTTTTGTGATATCTATTGTTAAAGATCTTTTGAATTTTATTAATACACATATATGTAAAAAAGTCAAGGGACAAGTATAAAATGTATCTTTTATTGACCATTATTATTATTTTCAAAGCTTAAAATGAAGAGGATACCTTTTAGGACCGAAAACTGTTTCTTGTATATATAATTTAGAAAATAAAAAATAGTATTTAATTCAAATGTTTGTTGCATATACATTTTTTGGGTGTTTAGTAATTAATTATTATTTATTCATATATAAATTAATCAGCAATGACCTTGGCAAAAAAGTGGCACAGATATTCTTCCAAAGACCTACCTCTTCACTCTGCTAAGATCGATATTAATAAAATCTGCAAAAAACGCTTTTGTTGTGCAGCTGCCAGTGCCATTAAAACCTGTGTGTGTCTCAGTTTCCTTGTCCAGCTGTGGACAAGTTTAGGCCAGGGGTCGGCAACATATGGCACATGGTTTAATTCTCAGTGGCACTCTGCACTACACAACTTTTAAGCAGATGGATGTTTTTTTATCAAATAAAATCCATTATACAAATTTAACATCTTCAGAATAACGAAAAATTTACAGGCATTCTGTAAATTATTGAACATCATTGTTGGAGAGTTTTAACAGTTTGAAGATAAATGCATGCACTCTTTACCTTCTGCTTGAAAGATTCTACAAATCTATGTAAATCTTTGAAGATGAAATTGTTCAACACATACTGAGAATAGTGTCAAATTGAAGGTCTCATTATACCCCTGGATTTTGTGATATGAAAGAGCGGTGCTAGCACTAGGTTCACATTAAAATTTTTATTCATATATAATGAAGATAAATACTTATATTTTATGTTGTCTATATCCTTAAATTGTATTATGTATTTTTGTTGAAGAAATATTTCATGATGCTAATTTTTATGTTGAGAAATATCTTTAATTCAACATTAATATAATAAAACTGTATTATTGATCCCCATTCTCTATTTCTGCATGTATCGAATTGTTTCAAAAACATCCTGTATGGCACGCTGAATCATATTGGTAGATTGACTTGGCACACCACAGCTAAAAGGTTGACCCCTGTTTTAAACTATTGACTGAACATGACCAGGGCCGGATCTACGTATAGGCTGCAGCCCAGGGCCCCGTTGAAGAGAACAAACAGAAAAAGGTGCTTCCAATCAAAATAGTAATAAAATAATAAACCAGTAAAAAAATACATTTAAAAAAATTCCCAAAATACCATACCAAATTTATCTTATTTTCGAGAACAAGAGCACAATTTACCTTAGTTCTTCCGCCTTACCACCGAATATGCGGAAATTAATAATGAACAGACAGAGGTTCTATCATAGGACGGTGCCGATGAGCATCGAGCACTTATACAAACGTAGTGGCACATTTTCTGTAGCCATTTATTTTTGTGCAATAGAGGCAATCAGGGTTTGGTCCCCAAAACGGATCTTATAAGGGATTGAAAAACCATAGTATAACATAGGCTTTGAGCCCCTTGGGGCCCCCTGCAATGCGGGGTTGCAGGGGTTTACGTTATGCCATTGAAGTGAAAGGAACTTAGTCAAAGAAAACGAAGAAACGCAACAAGCAAATATTAATGAGAAAAATATGCAGTATCTCGATGACTAGCAGCCTTTTGAAAAAGATATTGTTCACCCAGAGAATGTCAGTAATGCCCCAACCGAAAGTGCTTAGGCAATGTTGGGCTTGAGAAATACGTTGACGTGGGTTCGTGGCCTAAATCACTAAGCAATAATTGTATTCTTTCACATGAAATGAGTTATTTTCAAAATAAAAATCCAAACATATATTCTGTTTCAGTAAGAGAATACAAAGGAAAAAAGAAATCATTTTCGAATAATCATTTCATTAAAAAGCTTTAAAATGGCCAAGCGCTTGAAAGATCTTGGCTATGTTATTCAACTAGTATTGGTAGTGTTTTTTGTTTGACCTGCAAACTTTTTTCTAAAACAAATTCTCAATATACAACCAACTTCTCTGATAGGAAACACTTCACAAGTTGCTTAGAAAACCAAGAACATTCTATTGAACATAAAAATTTAGTGTTAGTTTGGTTGACATGAAAAGAAAATAAGTCTGGCATGACTAAGGACATTCATTTGAGGACGAGACTTTGTGTATTAGTAATTCTCCTTTAGAACAGTGGTCTTCAAACTTTTTCAACTCACGGAACCCCTGGAACAACTTGAACCAGAAAGTGTTTTCGTGGAACCAAATTAAGAATGTCTCAAAGTAATATTTAAAGTAGGTCAACAAGTTACGAACACTTCATGTAAAAGTACTTATAAAAAGTATTTGTATTTATTATTAAAAAAATTCTAATTTAATTTTGTTAATATAATTTACTCAATAATACTAATATATGATTCAAGTGTCACCTATCCATGCATTATATTTAGAAACTGGGATTTGTATTTCCTTTTTTTCACGCGGAATCTTTGTGTTTACTTTGTTTTTGTGTACTGCATCTTTTTCTAAATACAAGTGATAGGACCAGGGTACAATATAAAATTTAATTTTTGTAATTTTTTTGTAAATGGGCGTTTTGGTTCAAAATGCACGTAAAAACATTCCTTAACTTTTTAAAAACATTTTTTAAATTGGAAGTGCATATCTAAACCGAACGGTTCAGGAATTAGCTATTGGGTCACATTAAGGCTGCACACCCTGTATATATATGATGGGGGGTGGGGTGATGAGTTTTTAGATACCTGTAACTTATAAACTTCATAGAGAACGTGAATCCATTTTGCATACATGTTTATTTCTTCTAGATTTCTTATTATGACTTGTGGAACCCCAGGGCTCTGTGGGACACAGTTTGAAGACCACTGCTTTAGGAAGTTTAACCCTCAATGTAATAGCGCCGATTGGTCAATTGGGAGAAATTAGCAATCGAAATTCATACTATATAATTCATTTTATACAATTAAGTTTTAATCAGCTCTATCGATGCAGTGGCATAGGTGATAGTGCACCTGTATTTTTTGTGATCAGTCATGGTCGCGTGGTAGACTTGCTTTTTTCCCCCCCAATTCATTTAATTATTTTTACAATGAAATAATTTTTCTTATCAAATATTTTATATAATTATAAAATATAAACAATTTTACATATTTACAATTCTATTTGTAATTATTTTACTTTTTAAAATACTTATATAAAATATCATTTAATATAATATAAATATTTATATAATTATAGTAATTGTTTTAGTTTTTAAAATATAAAATAATTACAAAAAATATTTAAGTCTTCTTTAAATAAATTTATTTAAATGAATTGAAAAAAACAAAACAAATTAAGTCAATCGCGCGACTCGAACCCTGACAGACCACGCGGAATGCAGGTACACTACCACCTATACCACTGCATCGCTGGAGGTGAAAAAAACTTAGCTTTTATACAATTAAGTACGAATTTCGAAGACTATTTTTTCGTTACTGTTTGTCTGTTCGGCGCTATTAGTGACGGTTCAACACACTAAAGGAGTACTACTATTACACAAAATCCCATCCCCAAATGAATTTCCTTAGTCGTGACCTCGTTAGATAAACAGTTACAGGAGCAGCTAAGAAAAGATGCACAGTACAATATTACCACAATGTCCTCAAACGTGTTATTACGGCAGTTCAGTGTTTGGCTATAAGATGTTTAGCATTTAGAAGTACCGAGGAAGTTTTTGGTCTTCCTCCTAATGGTTATTTTATGGGTGCCCTGCAACTGCTAGCAGAGTTCGACCCGTTCGTTCATGAACATGTTGAAGAGCGAGAGCTACGAACAAAATCGTTAATATCGTACTTATCAAAAACGATATATTAGCAAATAATGGAGATCATGGGCAAGCAAATCATTAAAACAATTACAACACAAAGTACTGTTCAATTATGATGGATTCAACTCGAAAATTGTCCCACAATGACCAATTTGCTATTGTACTACAATATTGTTTTCGGGGGAAAATGTGTCTCATTAATAAAGATTTGTAGTCCACTGGATTATACTTAATTATCTACAAGAATTTTTAACAACAAATGGATTGCTATTGGATAATTGTAGGGGACAGTCTATTGACAACGCAGCCAATATGTCCAACTGATATAATGGTGTGCAAGCTCTTCTAAAAGAAAAAAAATTGCTAATTATGTGCCGTGTGCTGCACATTCTCTTAGTCTGGTTGGTGCAGATTCAGTTAAGGTTGAAACTGAAATAGTGAACTTTTTTGGTTTAGTGCAACAAATATATATTTTCTTTTCTGCTTCGACCCGGAGGTGGGAACTTCTAAATCGTGAAATTGAACTGAAATTTACCTTAAAAAGTTTAAGTCAGATCAGATAGTCTTGTCACTAAGATTCTGTTGAAGCCTTAAGAGATAATTATGGTAAAACATGAATATTCTTAAAATATTTAGTGACAAAAATAAAAAAAAATTGACTTTTGAAAAAACGCAGTATTTTTTAAAATAAATTAACAAAACTCGAAGCTGCTATTTTAATTATATTTTAGGAAGAAATTTTTGAAAGATTTAATTCAGTTAACAAAAAATTACAAACTCCTGGTTTGGACATCTGGGAAGGAAATAAGTTAATTATGTAATTAAAAACGTTTATAAGCAATGTACATGAATCAGATCAAAAACTAAAGGAGTATCAAGACGCTGCCAAAAAATTGAGTCCTAGTATAGAAACAGAATATAGTGATGTGAACAAGAGACGGAATACTGCAAAATTTGCAGATAAATCAACAGGAAAAGCTCTGTGTGCGACAAAAAATTTAAAAGGGACACGCTTATTGTTTCGTTAGATAAGCTAACCCTTGATTTAAATAGAAGTCATGTATATGCAGACTATAGTAAGATATTAAAATTTTTAATGGATTTGCAAGATCAAAGTAAGGAGAAAGTTGACCTGGAGAGTGTACTCCCTATTCAGATGACGTAGATTTAGTAAATGAAATTTAGTAACTCAAAACTTATCTAAAACAAACTAAGCTGTCCTATACTTGTATTAATGTGTTAAATTTAATTTTTGTAAAGAAACTTGTTGACGTTTTTCCAAATCTTATCATTTAAAAATTTTTTATAACTCTCCTTATTACTAGTGAAGCGAAGGGTGCATTCTATAAAATGTCCTATACAGAAGTATAGAACAACAATGGCAAATACTAGACTTACTTATTTATCACTTCTTTCTATTAATACTGATCTCCCTAAAGACTTAAAATGTGATGAGCAAATGAAAGAATTTGCAACACAAAAGTTAGAGAAGTGTTTTTGTAAATTATGTTATTGTTTATAACGTATTTAAATTTTTTGAAATAAAAAAACCCTTAAGAGAGTTTAGTATATTTAAAATTTTTCCCCACAAATTTTTTTTTGGGGGGAAAATGGCAAAATTTTTAATTATTTAGGGGGCCCCCAGGTATCATTAGCCCAGGGCCCCCACAGGTCACGGTACGGCTCTGAACATGACTGCCCTTGTGCTCATTTGTTTTGTTTATATTTTGACTGTTTCACCTTTTATGTAATTCTGGACAAGTCATGGACACTGCTCATTTTGACACGTGCTCCGCACTTAATTTAGACTGAATCATAAAGTGTTAGAGCTCATTGCCTAATGACCTGGTAGTCAATGGCCAGGCCCCCCCCCCTCCATTTGACAAATATAAATATACAATATCATGAAATACCCAGCAAAGCGGGTACAGGTAACAGCTAGTTGATGCAAATGAAAAATTTGTTAGTCTTGACTTTTTCAGAAGGTTGTGGGAGAATCAATATGAATCTGAGAACTTTAATTTAAATGATATTGAAGAGTTTCAGTTGGCTATTTATGACAATACTATATATGCTATATTGATTAGTTCAATGAGATCATCTGCTCTCGACCATAATATTTATGCTATTTCTATAGGGTCATTAATTTTTTAAACTTTGGTTTCATTATCAATGGTGTACACATTGCAGAAAAGGTTGTATTTAAAAAAATAGACAGCCATAATCTTTACGCTAAAAATTAAATATCTGTGGGTGGGGTTTTAGCCACCAAACCCCAACCTTATGCACCACACTGCTCATTATCTTAGCATTTTGGTTCTTTTTAAAGAATTCCCATGCGTTTGATCAAGGACTACCATGGAAGTGGAAAGCACATGTCAGCATAAGATGAGGAAGTATCTGAATTTTTTTACTTGAGAATTCTGCAATTGTACTTTTGTCAGGGCTTATGGAAGATTTCCAAAAGTTGCACCAGAAATTCTTTCCAATGTTTTACTGATATCTAGGGACCTACAAGAGCAATAAAAAATGTCATCAGTATAAATTGAGCACATACATAATCAGTTCCCACTTAAGTTTCATAGTACATAATTATAATTAGAATGGGAGAAGAGTACACTACTCTGATATACTCCTTTCAAAACATCCTCCTTTAAGGAAAGGCAGTCAGTCCCTCCATCAGATTTGAAGCTTTCTCTGCGAGTGAAAATTATGGATTCAGAGTACTGTTTTTAAAGTTGATGACTATGGATATAAAAATACCCATTATTCTGTGTATGTAGATGGCCTTATAGAAACTAATTCCTGGAGGTAAAGGAATTAATCTTCAAAAGGAATAAAATTGTAATGAGAATTGAGTTTTTTCATTCTATAGTCAAATAAAAAAAAAACCGGTAAAATTGTTTCAAAATTTCTTGAAAAAAAAACTGAAGTCATAAGGTTATTAGTCTGAATAAGAAGTGATTGAAAGAAAAATGAACCTGTCTTGATATTTCAACTCAGAATTATTGCATTATCAAATAAATGCTGAGAAAATAATTTAGTGGATACAGTTCTTTCACTCTTGTTTAGCTTTTTGCAAAATGGGAATCCGATTTACACCTCAAGTATTTTTGGATGTTTGAATAGTTCATATACATATTTTTTTTACTTAATGGGTAGAATTTTGGCAGCTAAGCTTTTTTGCAGAAACACAGCAAGTCCAAGTATGACAGCCATTTCATTGGTGGCACCATCTAGCAAAATCTCCTGCTACCAAATTTTTGTTAAACTCACTGATATTGAAAATCGTATACATCTGATTCTTTTTAGAAAAGACTATATATAATTCAGCAAAAATGTTAGGATGAATCCAAGGTTGGTTGATAAATCTATTGTTAACTTAAAGAATGTTTAAAGTTGATTCTGGAATATTATTGAGAAAAATATTTTAGGGTATTATAAAACATTACAAACAACACAAACTTTTTAATTAGAAAGCAGAGTTTACACCATATATTGTTTGTATTTAAAAATCCAGGTATATATTAATCTTTCTTTAAAAAAACTGTGCTTGACAAATTATAAATACAATTCTGACAGGTTGAATTTTCTAATAGATCGATTAACTTAAATTATTTTTAATACCCATGAGTCAACCCCCCTCCACACACACTTAATATGTCCTGAATTTAAATGAATTATAATTTTATTCTACATATTGCACCATTTACATTTTTGGAATTGATCTTTTTCCTAAAAAATTTGAGCTGCTACTGTAAATAAAGAGTAATTTTATTAAACTTTTTATATAATACATCTAAAACATTAAAAATAACTGTACTTTGAATATATAGAACCATTTTATATAATTTATATTTTAACAACCAAAATAGACATCACTAAAGCTAGCAATGCCCTTATATGCAAGAAATTGACATGGATATTGCTGGTCTCAGAATCTGTTTTCGTCACCGGTAACAAACCTCACTTTAGCTACTTATAATATATTTCATAGTAATTGAAAATGTTTCAGTAAATGCCATTCTACCTGAATCTTGTCTTAAATTCAGGAAATAAACACACATTTACCAAAAATATAATGTCTGTTTTGAAGAAGCAAATGTTAAATCTATCAATCACATGCGATTTCTTTTTAACAGATATATTACAGCAGACTAAAGTAAAGTACAACTGTTACCTCGAACCTTTTACCACGTCATCATAGACCATAACATAAATCCACAAATTATTTATAAACAGATTAAAATTCTCTTGTTGAAAACATGGAATTGTCTACTGCCCTGCATGATTTTAAAAATTACCTTGCTTTCGCACATCATCCTCCGAGCCCTCCAGAAGACATCACAAAAGAGCACTTATCAATCTCAAGAAAAGTGCAAAAAATTAACCAAATAAATGGGCAATTCTGCAGTTTAGCTGAAAATATTTTATATTTTAATGTTAACAGTTTTGGTTCTTGCGTATTATCGCAAACTATACACGACATTATATGAAACTAAGCACATTGTTGCCAGCCAATTCAACGTGCATGACATGGGAAATCGGAATTGCAACTTGGCGAGTTTATTAATAGAGTTGGCAATTGTTGCAATAATAGGCAAATGCCCAGTTTTCTTTAATTAAATGTATACCATAATCCATCTCCAAAAAACTTAAAAAAATTTCAGGATATTTGTGTGTGTTTCATTAATTTTGCGCTCTAAAACTTATCTTTTAAGTTTATAATAATATGGAAGAAATTGAAAAACAGTTTAATCATTCAAATAAACAAAAACATTTCATAAATATATGCCATTCAAATTTCAATACCTCTTCTGGATGCATAGTAAAAATTCTAAAATTTCCGATGATTCATAAATTTTTTTTGAAGATACACAAACTAAGAATGGATCAAAACATACCTACCTACTAACAAAGAAATATATCTAATTCAACATTGTTGTTCATTAATTGTCTTTAAAATAACTGAATTCAAAATGCTCATGGAAATATAAAAAACATTTCTATAATGCACTAATACAGTGGTGGAAAAATAACAAGTTGCGAAAAACCCGGTTGGCGACCGGGCGTATAATGCAGCTACAAGATATTTACGAGCAAAATTTTTCACAGTACTTGTGTGTTATTGCAACAATCAAGATAACTCCCAAAGTTGGTAAACAAGATCTTGCATGTGTCGTACATGCTTCATTTCATATAATGTTGCCAATAGGTAGAGATAATACGCAAGTACCGATTTTTCTTTCATGAAGATTAACAACAGTAAATGAAGATGTAAGTAGAATAAGATAAGAACAAACTTGCAGGTTGTCATGATATTTAAACAAACAAGCCATCTTATCCCTTATTTTAAAAAGAATTGCAGGAAAGTATAAAGTACATTTGTCTCATTCAACTGATTCTAAAATTAAAAATATTTATGCAGCTATAGATAATCAAGCACAATAAATAAACCAAATAAAGCTAACATTTTATTCAACTTATATTTATTTTTTATAACAAATGCAATCATTTTAAAAATGCACGGCCCTAAAGTATTCTCTACTATCACAATGTGGCCAGTGAACCAAAACAAGTTGTCCACCCCAGCAATAACATAAACATGATTCACATAATTTTAAAATTTTATACTATCAAATTATTACATAATACAACAGAATAGAACACTTAGATTAGAAAAGGATCATTGGCGTAGTCTCAAGTTGGCCCTGTATCAAAATTTCTTTGATGTCTTTTCAGGGGGCCCTTCAGCATCTTAGTTTTTTTTTTCCTTAAACATTTTAGGGCCCCATATCATTTATATGGTGGTAGCTATGCCCCTGAAAGAGGTATTAGGAAAAGTAACTATTCTTCTATATACATAAAAGCACACGCATCTCTAAACAAACTTCTTCACAAGTTTTCACCTTATTTATGACAGCTAAACTTTAATATTACTTTTAAACCATTTTAGGAACAAATTCAAAATACGGACGTTTTTCAAAAATCGCCAAATACCCCCCCCCCCCCCGGCGACAGTAGTCGTCAAGGGAAGCACAGGGTTGCATCACCCCTGACTAAACAGTTTTGCAAAGTTCCCGTCTTTGATCTAAGTTTGCCTACATTTTGAAATGCCTTCGATTTGTTGGAAAAATCATAGTTCCAGGCTCCATCCATTCCTTTAAAATGTTGACTAGAATCTCACAAGATCTGTTGTGTACTGCTTCCAGTCTGAATACAATTTTTGTCGACTTCTGCATAATATAGAATAACTTCAATGACAAATTGCCCCCAATCTGCAACTGTACCAGAAGATAAATAGAAATAAGCTTTGGTCTGTTTTGTTCTGGTTCCCATGATCAAATGATAAGAGAGATGAAAAATCTCATTTAATTTTAGTTTGCTGCAACTGAACCACAAGCCAAGATGTATGGTTTTAGTTGAACTACAAGCCATGATGTATGGTTTTAGTTGAACCACATATCTTGTTATTCCTGGAATTTTTCTGCAAATCTATGATTAACCATCTAAAATAGAATTTTTTTCCCAAACTTCATCAGAACAATGCAATTGCAGTAAAAAAATTCTAGTTTAATCAGACGAGTTTTTCTTGCAAAATCTAAAAATAGTTTCTTATCCCTACATATTTCATAAACAAAATCAAGATTAAATACCCCCCCCAAATGTGGCCTTTTTGCTAGAAAATAAAACAGGAAGTGTTTCTGACAGAACTTTCTTATACTTGGGATAAACACTGCAAATAGTCCCATGGTTAGAGGGAACAGGTTACAATATTTAAAGGTATATAAAATAACAAGGTTTTTAAAATTAACCTCTTTGTAAATTAATAATTTAAAAATTGATAGTCAGCCTAATCGATAACTGGAATGATTTATGAATAAGTAAAAATGAATGTTAATAAATAACTAAATATTAATAAATAATATGGATAAAGGCATTAATAAAAAAAGAATATATTTCCTAATAATGACGGAATTAAGTCAACCTAAGCAATAATTAAATAATTTTTCAGTTATTAAAAAGATATAAAATAATAAGTAATATGAATAAGAAATAAGGTAATAATAATAAAAGAATTGAAATACAACCTAATAATGAAAGAATATTCAACCTAATCAATAGTTAAAAATAAACTTAAATAAATATATTTATTATTACTTTACCCTTGATGATTACCTCACTAACTTTTAACAAGATTAAAATACAATTCTCCTCTAAAAAATAACGGAATAAAATTAAGTTAAAAAATTCAATATCGCTCGACGAATGAACAGAGTATCTAGCACTTGCGGGTTTTAACCTCTAATTATGTTGGAGTGACTTGATGTAAGAATTTACAAGCTAAAATTTATGAAAAATAAAAATGATATAAAAATGCAATCAAATTGATCAAAACCGATGCGAAGCGTCGAAATAGTGAACTTATTTCAGACCAGGAGGTGGGCGGGAAAATTTTGCACACTATTTATCTTAAAAACTATTTTGATTGATTGATTTGCTCCTAAGGAACAGAGTGATAAGGGCTATATTTCTTTTTTTAGCATTATTTTAGTATTAATTTTCAATTATTTGAATTTGAAAAATGGCTTACAATTAATGAGGTTCAGGAAAAAAGCACCCATTTTTAGTTTCCTGAAAGAATTTCTTATCAAAACTGGAAGGAGAGAGGGAAGTTGATAATGTTATTAAAAAAGCAAAATCATGGAAGGAAAGGGAAAATTTTTCTTACAAGATTTATTAGGGCAGAATACTTTCCATTTCATTTAAACTTGACAAATTCATGTACTAAAAGTTTTTCTCTTAATTTTATTCTTCATTAAAAATCAATTTATTTTCAATGACTTATGCAAATTACTTTTCTATTTTTGTAGATGCATTGTTATTGTGTAATAGTTCAGTTCAGTACAATGATACCACTGCACATCTAAATCCTCTAGATGTACAGTGGTATCACTATACTGAACTGAACTGAACTGAAAAAGCGGTATAAACAAAAGTTTGAGTATATTACATCATGCACATTTTCCATGCTATTGAAAATGACGTTCTTTAAGGAAGTAAGTGTTTTCGAAACAAAATATAATTTTTTTTCTTTATTTAATCAAATCGAAAGGAACACTATCGTGTTTGGCGGACTACCGACATATTCTTCAGGAATTGCATTTTTTTTTATAGCAGCTTAGCATTCATGATTTATAAAGCTCTTAGTGGATCATATTTTGTCGCTCACCGTTATTGATCTCGAATTTGGTGTATTATCTTCGACAGTCAAATTAGGATTTTTCTAACCGTTTACTTAACCACCTCTTTGCTAAAATTCAATCAGAGGATCTGTCTTGAAGGATTAGAACTAGAATTGTAAGGTGCTTACGTATTAGCGCCACTGGCGTCTCGTGAATCGTTCCATAAAAAAACAACAACAAAGGTTGTAACGTGTTTTATATGAGGAAAAATACCATTCCATTCTGTCAGATTTTTATGCGAAGTGGCGTGATTCGCGAGACGACGCCAATTTGGCTGCGATGACGCTAATACTTATGTACCAATTCTTCTCCTCTCTATAATCAATTAATTTTTTTCATTAACGCGGTCTACGCTGTTTCATAAAAATAATATTTTTACTGTCTAGATAAGCTTTTTCTTTAGAATGGAAGCTGTTTGGTTTTTAATTGTATTTAATATGTAATTACATTCTGTAAATATTTATACGTCAAAGTTTTAGATCTTTGAAACTTTTTATATTAACACATACCATGAAGAAGTCTCCTCACTTTCCGATGCTTTTCTTTATTTATATTATACAAATGAATAGAAAGTTTTTTTCTATAATAAGAAGTAATTAATATTTTTTGATGTTTTATGACTTAATGTTAACTTATTCTGCTGTTTTTTTTATATCTAATATGAAGATATTTTTATAAAATGCTCATCAGAAAACATAGCTAGGGGGGGGGGGATTTTGTCACATTCATCATACTCGCTTAGACCTAGTATTTACCAAGTGTGACTTGTTCCTATTTTTTCAACAATTTTTGTAGGAAAAAAATTAAAACTTAAACAGATATCTACCAAGCACTACTTGAGCCCATCACCTTTAAATACAAGACATTTCTCAAAAATGGTATTTACAAATAACCAGCATGCTTGCAAGAGAATATAAGTAATACGGATAATTATATTGTACAATAAATGAGTATGAAGACTAATTAAGACTACTCAAAAGACAGATTTTTTTATATATGTGTACATAATCATTAATGTTATGCTAAATTAACGTTAGTGTAACTTCAACCAATAAGCATGGAAAAACAGGACTGTACTGGACGAAATAAAATAATCACAGTAATACATTAGCAAACTCTTAGGCTTTGGGTCAGGGCCGTATTTAACCTCCCTGGCGCCCTAGGCACTTCAATAGCTATGACCCCCCCCCTTCTATTTTGGGAGCACCCCTCTTCCTCCTTCAGTTTTTTCTTTTCCTGTTTTGTTTTGAGAGGGATTTTCTCTAAACTCTCTTACTCTTTTCCCTTTTTTTGTTTTTACTGTTTGAATAGTCTATCCATTATCCAACACCTATAGACCCGCAATATTATAGACTGACAGTTGTAAGGAAAGAATAGTGCTGTGGTTTGGCCACTCTTGTTCATTTCTTACTTTACAGCATCACGGACCACCACCCTTTTGTAAATTAGTACAGTAAATTAATGAAATCGTTTGCAATTATAGTATAAAGTATGCATTATTGTATGAACTATTTTTTCAACTTATTATTTATCATCGCTTATCGCTTACTTTTTGACATTCTTATTCTTTATTGAGTCACTGTCATTGTACTTGTACAGTAAAGATTTTTTTCAGAAAGTGAATGATTTTTTTGAGAAAATCATTAATAACTTCATTGTAATCAATTTCCATTGCAATATCAATTTGAGTGCATTGCAACATCAAACTGTTAAGCTTTTCATTTTCTGTAGTAGATCTCATTTCAGTCTTTACTTTCCATGAGGGCAGAAATGTTTCTCTTACAATTCACTAGGCTGTGTAATTTTAATTTTTTTCTCTTTTTTTTTCACCCTCCAATTTTTTGTGCCGAGCATGCCTAAGCAGAAAAGCGACCCTGTTTGGGCCAAGATTGCTGTGTTAAAGTTTTAATATGCCTTTATTTGTCTGTGTTTCTAAGCTGAAATAAAACTAGTTAGAAATTAGAAGAGAAAATACAATTAAAAATGTTAAAATATTTTTAGAACTAAAATATTAATTAGAAAAAATCTAAATCACTATGATCCAATTAAAACATATGCAAGATATGACAGAAAAAAAGGGACTGGTCCAATGTATCATTGTATTTACAGAATTGGTTCTCTGTTATATTTTTCGCCTTCAAAGTTGTCGCCTTTAACATTCACACACTTCTGCATTTGGTGCTGTCATTGCTGGTAACAGTTCTGTAACAAGGAAGTTTTGGAAGTCCCTTTAGGAGATTTTTCCATTTTTCCAGGAAATTTTCAACTTAGGTAAAATGGGTTCCCTTTCAGCAAAATTTAACTGTAAAAAATAAAAAAAAAGTTTCATGGGGCTAAATGAGGTGAATAAGGAGGATGTACCATCATAGTAAATGTTTTTGCTGGTCAGAAACTGTTTGACAGATAGGGTTAAGTAAGCGGGTGAATTGTCCTGGTGCAACAGCCATCCAGCTGTTGCACCTGGCTGTGGCCTTTTTTTCTAATTTTTTCGTAATCTTTTTAGAATTTCAATTTTGTACTGTCGAATAACAGTCTAATGGCTGAGAAACCACTCAATCATTACAGTTCCATTTATGTCAAAGACAGTTAACATTGCCTTGAATTTTTTGATGTTGACATGCATGCTTTTTTGGGACTTGGGGATCCTGGATCCCCAAGGCCACTGCATCGACTGGCACATACTTTCTTTGTCATCAGTGCCAGTTTATTCTTTGGGTGCTTTGGGGGGGGGGGCGTTATTCCATGAAAGGAATCTGCTTACCAAAATTCAAGACTGTGTTGAATAGTTTAAAAATAGAAATAATTATCTATAACGCCCCCACAACACCACTTGGGGGTCGATTTTCACAAAACTCATTTTGTAGTGAATGTCTACTCTATGAAAGGAATCCGCTCATCAAATTTTAAGACTGTACGTCGAGTAGTTTAAAAATGGAAACAATTATTTATAACTCTCCTTAACCACCTGTAACTCCTTAACCCATTGTGGTTCGAATTTTGCAGAATCCGTTCTTGGCGGATCTCCACTCCATGTAAGGAACATACCTACCAAATTTCAAGTCTGTCGGTTAAATAGTTCCAGAGATATCGTGAAGTAATCTTTTGGATATCACTTCTGAAAAATATGTCCAAAGGATCAGTATCCTCTTTGAATTTATATTTGAAATTTTCCAGAAATTTTGTTCTAAAAGTTACAAAATGAACATAAAAAGCAAAAGTTTAATTTAGTTTTGTGAAAACTATAAGCATATTTTTATTGTTGGAAAAGATATTGCAGCTTTCTTTTGTAATAAAGGAAAACCATTCTTTTTTGTAGGTGAATAATTTAATGTAGAAGTCACATTTATTATTCTATAAGGGGCATTCAGATGAAACCTGGTCACTAGTGGAAAATAACGGTAAAACGATTTTATTAACTCAAAAGTGTTGTTATACACAGTACACATACTCAAATATAGTCGCCAAAACTGTTGGCACATTTATCCCATTGCGACACTAGCCCGTCGATTCCATCTTTGAAGAAGCTAGTAGGCTGCTGTTTTGGGATCAAGGCCTGAACCCAGTCACACTCTTCGTCGTCTGTTGTGAATCGATGTCCAAAACAAGAAAATCACATGGTGAAAGATCTGAACTGTACGGTGGACGTTTCAGTGTTTCCCACCAAAACTGCTGCAATGTTGTCTTCACCGCATTGGCCGTGTGTGGTCGGGCATTATTATGCAGGAGAATAACGCCATTGGACAACATGCCTGGGCGTTTCGACTTGATGGCTCGTCTAAAGTTCTGTAAAGTGGCTTGATAACGCTGGGCATTGATGGTGGTTCCCCGTTCCAGGAACTCGACAAGCAGTGCGCCATTGTGGTAAAAAAAATAAGGACATAATGACCTTGCCAGAACTGATGTGCACGGTCTTTTGATTTCTTAGAGGGGGTGAAGTCACACGTTTCTACTGCTTGCTCTGATGCTTTACCTTCCGGTTCAAAGTGGTGACACCATGTTTCGTCACCAGTGATAATTTGTGACAGAAAGCCGTATTTCTCCTCATGATAACGTTGCAGATTGGTTCAAAGACAGCGCCATTCAAGTATTGCGCTGTTCGACGTCAGTTGGTGCGCACAAATATTTTGAAAGTTCAAGTGTTGATGCATTAGGTGTGAGTGGCGCCCACGCTAATACCCAGCAATCGATAGATCTTGTCTACGGTGATTCTATGGTTGTCCAAGACTAAAGTATCCACTTCCGTAGGGCCGGATGGTGACCTTTGGGGGCCCTGAGCTAACAATACCTGGGGACCCTAAATAATTAAAAATTTTGCCATTTTCCTAAAAAAAATTTGTGCGGGAAAATTTAAAATATACGGAAAACTTGAGTTTTTTTTATTTCAAACATTTTAATTACTTTATAAACAATAACATAATTTACAAAAAAAACTTTTCTGCACTTTTTGTGCTGCAAATTCTTTTATTTTCTCATCACATTTTAATTCTTTAGTGAGATCAGTATTAATAGAGAGAAGTGATAAATAATTAAGTCTAGTATTTGTCATTGATGTCCTATATTTGTTTTCTATATAGGATATTTTAGAGACTGCACGCTCCACTTCACTAGTAATAAGGAGCGTTAAAATCTTTAAAATGGTAACAAATTTGGAAAAACGTCAAGTTTCTTTTCAAAAATTAAATTTAACATATCACTACAAGTATAGGATAGCTCAGTTTGTTTTAGATAAGTTTTGAATCAAACCCCTTCATTTACTAATTGTTGGTCTACGTCATCAGAATAGGGTGTACACTCCCCAAAGAGGTCGTCGTTCTCTTTACTTTGATCTTGCAAATCCATCCAAAATTTTAATTTCTTACTGTATTCTGCACAAAATTGACTTCTATTTAAATCAAGGATTACCTTATCTAACGCATCAATAAACGTGTCCCTTTTAAATTTTTCTGACCCATACACAGTTTTTTCTGTGGATTTATCTACAAATTTTGAAATAACACGTCTCTTGTTCACATCACTGTTTCTACTCTAGGACTTAATTTTTTGGCTGCGTCTTGATACTCCTTTAATTTTTTTTTATCTGAATCATGAACATAGTTTATAAACTTTTTTAATGACATAATTAACTTATTCCCTTTACAGATGTCCAAACCAGGAGTCTATAATTTTTTGTTAACTGAATTAAATCTTTCTAAAATTTCTTCCTAAAATATCATTAAAATAGCAGTTTCGAGTTTTGTTAGTTTATTAAATAAATTTACTGCCCCTTTTCGAAAATAAATTCTCATTTTCAATGTCACTAAATGTTTTAAAAATATTCATGTTATTACTATAATTATCTTTTAAGGCTTCAACAGCATCGTAGTGACAAGACCATCTGGTGTGACTTAAACTTTTTAAGGAAAATTTCAGTTTAATTTCACAATTTAGAAGTTCCCACCTACGGGTCAAAGCAGAAAAGAAAACATGCATATATGTTACACTAAACCAAAGAAGTTTACGATTTCAGTTGCTAACTGATTCTACACTAACCAGACTAAGAGAATGTGCAGCACACGGCACATAATTAGCAAATTTATTATTTTTTTCTTTTAGAAGGGCTTGCACACCATTATATCGACCAGACATATTGGCAGCGTTGTCAAATGACTGTCCTCTACAATTACCCAATAGCAGTTCATTTGTTTCTAAAAATTCTTGTAGAAAATTAAATAAGTAAAATCCAGTGTGATTACTAACCTTAATTAATGAGACACATATTTCATACACTTTCCCCCCAAAACAATATTGTAGTACAATAGCAAGTTGGTCATTGTGGGACAAATCTGATGTTGAATCCATCACAATTGCATAGTACTTTGTGTCATCGTTATTTATTTGAGTTGTAATTGTTTTGATAATTTGATTACCCATGATCTCTGTTATTTGCTAATATGTTGTTTTTGATAAGTGCGATATTAACGATTTTGGTCGTAATTTCACTGTTCAATATGTTCACGAATGAATGGGTCGAACTCTCTGCTAGCAGGTCACCCATAAAATTACCATTATCAGGAGAACCAAAAACTTCCTCAGTATTTCTAAATGCTAAACCTCTTATAGCCAAATACTGTACTACCACAATAACACATTTCAGGACATTGTGGTAATATTCTGTATCTTTTCTTAGTTGCTCCTGTAATTATTGATATAACAAGGGGAGGGCATGACTAAGGAAATTCATTTAGGGACGAGATTTTGTATAATAGTAGTATTCTCTTAGGGTGTTCAACCCTCAATATAATAGTGTCGAATAGACAGTTAGTTCCTGGGGTTCCATGATACACAATAAGAAATCTAGAAGAAATAAATATGTATGCAAAACGGGGGGGGGGGATTCACGTTCTTTATGAAGTTTGTAAGTTATAAGTATCTAAAGCTCATCGCCCCCCCCCCCTCATTCATCAAAACTGAAAATTTTATTTATATATAATAACTTTACTTTACAACACTATTTAAACTTTTATTATAAAATAATAAAACGTTTTAACTTTATGTATATACTTTTTACTTGATTGTGAATATTCTTTTGCTTACTATCACGAGATAATTTTATATTCGTTATTTAGCACAATGTCTTGCAAAAACTAAATAGTCTTCTAATGAAAAATATATATTTTTACATTTCTGGAAAACAACACCTATAATGAAGGAAAACGAACAACACATTAACAGAGTTGATGTTAAAATCTAAATCTAAGCAAGAACAGCTTCTAAAAATTTTAAGTTTCAAATTCTCTCTCATGCAAAATACACGGGGTTTCTCACGCATCTATTAATATTTTAATGCCATTCAGAACATTGTGTTTAAGTGAAATATATTTCTCAACGTAAGTGGGGCTACAAAAACAAAGTATAAAAACAAATTAAATTCCGAACAAGTAATGCGATTGCACTTTATCTCAACAGATCTAGACTTTGACAGTTCGTGTGAATAAAAGGAAGCACATATCTCTGTTACTAAATATAATGCATGGATAGATGACGAATCATATATTAATATTATTAATGAGTAAATTACATTAACAAAATTAGATTAGAATTTTTTTAATAATAAATGCAAATGTACTTTCTGTAATTGCTTTTACATGAAAAGCCTGTAACATGTTGATCTAATTTAAATATTACTTTGAGACATATTCTTCGGCGTATGTGTATGGAATGGGGTTCCACGAAAACACTTTCTAGTTTTAGGGATTCCACGAAAGCACCTTCAAGTTCTAGGGTTTCCGTGAGTTCAAAAAGTTTGAAGACCACTGTCCTAAAGGAACACTGCTAATACACAAAGTCTCGTCCCCAAATGAATTTCCTTAGTCATGCTCTCCCCTTGCAAAACAAACTTATTTTCTTTTCGTGTTAACCAAACTAACATTAAGTTTTTATGTTCAATAGAATTTTTATGATTTTTTAAGCAATTTGTTATGTGTTTCTAATCAGAAAAGCCGGTTGTGTATTGAGAATTTGTTTTTGAAAAAGTTAGCAGGTCAAACAAAAAACACTACCAATACTAGTTGAATAACATAGCCAAGATCTTTCCATTTTTTTAATGAAATGCTTATTTGCGAAAAAGATCTCTTTTGTCCTTTATATTCTCTTACCGAAACAGAATATATATTGTTTGGATTTTTATTTTGAAAATAACTCATTTTATGTGAAAGGATATAATGAATAAAACTATTAATTAGCAATTTAGGCCACGAACCCACGCGTCAACGTATATCTTAAACTCAAACCCAACTTTTTGTAAACACTTTTCGGGCGGGACATTACTGATGTCCTCTGGCTGAACAATATATTTTTTCAGAAAGCTGCTGGTTATTGAGATCTTTCATATTTTCATCATTAATATTTGCTTTTTGTGTTTCTCCGTTTTCTTTGGCTAAGTTCCATTCCCTTTCACTTCAGTGGCGTAACGTACAACCGCGCATTGCGGGGAGCCCCAAGGTTCTAGGGAGCCTAAAGCCTATGTTATCTTATGGTTTTTCAATCTTTTGTAAGATCTTATGTGGGGCCCAAAACCTGACTTTGTAGGGGTGCCCTAATATTCTCCGTTATGCCATTGTTTCACTTGTTAATGTATCTGCGTATCTAGCGCAATGTATCTTATTACTTTGTTCCATTGCAAAAAAAAGTTGAAATTCTGACACATTTAATTTTTCCTTTTGCTCGATTTAATAGTAATTTTCGTTTTTCTGCTCTACTTTTATATTTTCTGCCAGTCATATTTATATTGTTCACCAAGGATTTGATTTTTCTGAAAATAAATTTAAAAGTTTAGGTTATGAAATTACGATAACACAACCGACTATACTTAATAAACTAAAAACATCCTCTTACAAATTTTTACCAAACAATATAGTATATTTCTGAGACAATTAAAAAAGTACCTGGTTTATTTAAAAAAATAAAAAATCATTGTCTATACTCGCTAAAACCTAAAACGCTGATTATTATTACTTATTGGCCCATCACCTTAAAGGGGTTTTTATAAAAATATATTTTGGAAAATTATTTACCCCACTTTAAATAAATACTGTTTTTCGTTGTCATTCATTATTTGTTGTTGCTACCTATACTTAAAAGAACCGATTTATTAAGAAAATCAAGACCACTTTTTATTTTTTTGTCCATAAATATTCGCGGGAAATCTTCATAATCCACATAAGATGGCTGTTATTTTTTTCCATTCTGCAGAAGTAATTAAGTTACTCATCGCAAATTTTACACTCATCTCAATACAACAAGCGTAATTTTCTTACTCATCACAATACAACATACATATCTATGGAAAATTTTGATGTTTTCAATCTTTGAAAAATTTTGAAGATACAGAAAATACTTAATCATAACTTCACAATATCTTCATACTTAAATAATTTAGAAATGTGTATTGGTATTTTTTTACTTGAAACTTGAATAAACAGATACCTAAGTATCTTTCAATTTCAGGTATTATGCACAGGACACAGCACCAAGTCAGTATATTATTGTAACTTAGAATTATTATTGCACAAAAATAAATGGATACAGAAAAAGTGCCACTACGTTTGTATAAGTGCTCGATGCTCGTCGGCGCCGTCCTATGATAGAGCCTCTGTATATTAATTATTAATTTCTGTGTGTTCGGTGGTAGGGCGGGAAGAAGAAAAGTAAATTGCTCTTGCTCTCGAAAATAAAAATAAATTTTGATATGGTATTTCGAGTATTTTATTTTTGATTTGTATATTTTACTGCTTTATTATTTAATTACTATTTTGATTGTAAGCCTCTTTTTCTGTTAGTTATCTTCAACGGGGCCCTGGGCTGCAGCCCATTAAGCCCATACGTAGATCGGGCCCTGCACTTCCGCAATCCTTTCTGGTGTGATGACACGATGAGCCTGTCCAGGTCGAGCATCATCTTCCAGTAACTCGCGCCCCTCAAGAAATCTATTGCTCCATTCCTCAACACTTGAACGACACAGACTGTACTGACCGTACACTGCCTTCCTCCATCGATGCATATCACTGCGGCCTCCAACACCCTCCACCGCTAAAAATCGAATCACTCCTCGTTCCCTCTTACTCTCCTATATGTTCAATAGTAAACGATAACTTGTGCGACCACCTTTTCTTCGGCGTGAAACCTTAATGTCGCTATGAAACGTCAAACGTTGCGCACGCGTCAGTATCTCTACCGATTGATGGTGTCACCATACACGCAGTTACGTGGTGCCACCTTACTTGTAATGCAAAGTTAGACGCACTGACCAGCTTTCATTTGAATGAACCTAATAGTTTCATTTATGTTTATTATATACAGATCACATAATAATGTGCTATTTTTCCATGTTTACTATTGAAAATTGTTTAGTTTTTTTCCACTGTTATAGACGGAAAAGTTGTGATATCCTTTAATAATTTTTAATGGGCAGGGAACTAAAAAAGGTTGAAAGGGCCTGTTTTTATTACAGTTAATTTCAAAAGGATTATCTAGATCAGGGGACAGCCCACCTAGGCAGTCAGAAAAACTGCTTTCAACCAAGATTCCTTTCCTGTGCGCGATCAAAGGTTTGTGCTGGACTAGACCCCGCGGGGTCTATGACGACTTTGCTTGCTCTCCTTGCGGGTAAGTGGCGCCATGACACATCTGAAGGTTTTTGCGTTTTTCTTTTCAGCCAAGGTCACCAGTGTGCTGGATTAGAACTTGGTACCTCCTGATCCGTAGCTCAGTAACATGACCACTAGACAGAAGTGATCACCTCAGTCCGGAGTCTGTTACTGGCTTACTTAGATACCGCCACAGGTTCATCTTTTGTTTTTCACTGTTAGGAAACAGGATTCTTTTACAGTAGAACGTCGTTTATCCGAATCAATTGGGACCATACTCTTTTAAGATAACCGAATGCGATCCATGTAGTATATGAAACCTGACCTTATACGAATATTGAAAATCATCACGTGTGGGAAACGCGCTTGAAGAAAAAGCAAAATAGGTGCAATATGTCTTAATTTTACCTTTATTGTGGAAAATAATCAATTATTTTTCACTGTACCATTGTACACCTTCGTTTTTCACTGCAAGGTCTTTGATTCTCTTGAGCTGCACAGTAGTAGAGTAGGACAGTACTCTGTTTTGTTTGTACCACTCCATAGCTGTCTCTAACGCAAAAAACGCGTCAGCATTTGATGGATCTTTGCTACTTTCGTTTGTCGTAGCCTATCACTACCTCTAAGATTATCAACTCCCCTTCGGTTATCGCCTGAATTTAGATGTGCTGAATTCATAATAAATTACTACTTATTTAATAAATCAATCTTATTTATTGACTTTTCTTAATTAAGAGATTACACAAATACTATTCAAATTTTAAGAACAATAAAACACAGTGGAGTATGAGAAGGATTCAATAATCATGAACGACGGAATCCTAACTGAATCTACGGCGGTCGACACGCACAATTATAGCTACACACTTATACTTAATTGGGGTAAGTAAAACTAAGCTCATACCTTTTGTTATGGCAGGTTCGTCTAGCTGCTTCTTCAATATCTGGATTCCTTTAATGGGCGGCTTCAATCTCAGCTATCTCTCAGTTCCTTCACGAACTAGTTTTATCTACAACATACGGTAGACTCTACTTCCAACGTTTACACTTAAAAAGGCACTTCTCATTTCATTCCCCTCTCTTTATTTCATTTTCGAACTCGCTAAACCCGAACTTATATAAAATATCTAATTTGCATAAATCACGCTTTTGGCTCCCGGTGGAGATTGGTTGAAATAAATAAAACATTTAAAGAGTATATTTGAGAAGGTTAGTGAAACGCGTAAGCACCCGTCACACGTTGTTGTTGCCCTCGTCTTCATCCGTTCGATCGTCGACAGGGTCGTATTCTTCTTGCATAGAAGTCACAATCTCGTCATCTTTTAGCATTTGAAATCCATAGTCTTCTGCATCGCTCCACTTTCTCCCTCCGCGAAATGGTTAAATCTTTCAAGTTTTGTCTCTATGTTCAAGATGTTGCACTTCCGTTTTGAATTCGAAGCCATAGCAGTTCACAACTCAACAAAGGGCACGAATACACCTCCTCACTTGGAAACGAACTGACCTAATATTACAGGAGGATGTTTACCAAATCACACAACTTGAACCTAAATTCAATTTTCTCTGTTTTCCCATTACTGCTGATATTGACACTGCACCTGAGGAGCAACAGCTTGAACTTATTGACTTGGAAGTCAGATCACAGTGTGAAAAAAATGTTTAATCAGTGTCGATTTATCCATTAGGCGCTTGGGGCCTGAAAGACCCGGGACAAGCTTGACTTAAACCAGTGATACTCAACCTGCGGCCCACCGGGCCTTTTTAAGTGGTCATGGCCCATTGGTCAGAAAAATTCATAAATTTATGAAAATTTGGTGGAAAATTCTTTAAGAAAAATCACATGTATCAATTTTTCCTTTTGTTGTCGATGTCGTATGGGTGTGAATTGATATTTATTTCTGGTTAGTGATAATAGACAACAGTGGAGTAGCGACCACTTTATGATGGAACTAATTTTTAACCATCTTTCTTATTTTCCAAGCAAAAAATATTCGAAGAAAATAGATTGTTTCAAAACGATTGGGAAGTTGACCTTTTTGTTGTGAAAAACAAGTATGGCTCAGTAATTGTTTGATTTGTCTCTCACGAAAGTATATTTAAAAATGCCAACAAGCAGGAATCGTTCACTTTTCCTCGAAAATCTTTTTCAAGAGATGATAAATAGGATTTCTTGAATAATTTTTACAAAGCACAAAAGTGATTTGTCGGTAGTAATGTCACAGCGATAACAAAGGCACCCTGTGAAGTTTGTTATATCATTGGTAATCATATGAAACCGTTTACTGATGCAGAAATTGTCAAAGAGTGATTCTTAAATGCTTCCAATTTAGAAAAATCCACTAACAAAGGTAAAAAAATATGAAATATAATAATAAAAAAAGCAAAATAGGAGTTTTAATATTTTGATCAATTTCCACATTTTAAAGTTTCTATGTTATCTTGGTCTTAAAGCCTCCCCCC
Source organism: Trichonephila clavata (assembly GCA_019973975.1). NCBI lineage: Eukaryota > Metazoa > Arthropoda > Arachnida > Araneae > Nephilidae > Trichonephila > Trichonephila clavata. The sequence goes on from BMAO01021958.1 coordinate 182,531, forward strand.
CCCTCCATTAATCCTCATGTTGCGGCCTGCGTGAAATTGTCATCCTATGTATGCGACCCTCATAAAATAACTAACATATCTATGCGGTCCGGTAGAAAAAAGGTTGAGTACCCCTGATTTAAACAATACCTGAAACGATGTATACATATGTACAATTTCGTTAATGTAATTAATAGTTTAACTTTTATTTTTGAGTATTGTGACACACCTTTAATTTTTTTAAAACTACAGGAGCACATACAATGCTATTTATATATATAGGAGAAAAGTGACTTACTCATCAAAAGATCTCCAGAACTATTAGACCTACAAACTTAAAATTTGGCAAGCACTTTTTTTTTTGTTCTGTAGAGATCTGTTTTGCGGAAATCAAATCTCAAGGGGGTTTTGCGGGGACATAAAAAATACCCTTCTGTTTTAAAAATTCAAGTCCTGATCTTTTCAAATCAAAAAGCAAGAGCTATAAGAATGTTTTTCAGTTAAATGGAAAGCTTAATGTTAGGACTTGGATATCAATAACTTAAAAATGTAGTTTAGCATATTAATACAACATCATGAACGGGCAGGCAACGGCTAGTATAGTACACTCATGTCCATAAATTAAGGATAATTCAGAATCACACAGAAATTGAACTGTAAAATAAAAATTTCACCTGTAGAATTATCACACACATCTTGAAGAAGAATATGCAAATTACAGGAAACCACCAGATGGCGCGGATAGTACGTCACAATGACGAGAGTGTAAGAGAGGGGTATATAAGGAATGGTGGCAAAGAAGCAAAATTGTTCACAAGCGCTTTAAAAGCCTTTCAGTGCAATAACCACTTAGTTATGGCACAAAGGAAGCATTTGGATGATTTTTTACGTGGTAGAATTATCGGACGACTGGAATGTGGACGTACCCAGCTGGAAGTATCCGAGGAACTTGGAATCGCCCAGAGTGTCATCTCCAGGCTTTGGCAACGATTCCAAGAGGATGGTAATGTGAGTAGATGTTGCTGCATACGTCGCCCCCGAGTTACAACGCCGAATGAGGACCGGTATTTGGCAGTTACTGCCAAAAGAAACAGACGGTGCACAGCATCAGATTCGTCTCGTCAGCTCTCTTCAGCTACCGGTACGACAGTTTCAAGGCAGACCGTGTACAGACGCTTAGGGCACATTGGTCTATATGCTCGTAGGCCTGTTAGATGTGTTCCCCTTACCGCAACTCACTGTCACCTGCGATTAACCTGGAGTAGAGAGCATGCATTGTAGACACCGCAACAGTGGTCTTGTGTGATGTTTTCCGACAAGTCCAGGTTTAGTTTGCAGTCTGATTCTCGCCGGACTTTCATATGGAGAGCGCCAGGTACCCGTTACCACCAAGAGAACACCATTGAACGACAGCGTTACGGTGGTGCAGGATGGCTCGTTTGGGGAGGAATTATTCTTGGTTCCAGAACTGACCTGCATGTTCAGAGTGTAACGATGACTGGCCACATCTATCAGGATGTCATTCTGGAACAACATGTACGTTTGTTTCGGGGCGCCATGGGTGCTGAATTTCTGTTTATGGAGGGCAACGCCCATCCTCACCTTGCAAACATTGTAGACGAATGCCTTCAATCGGAGGATATCACCCGTATGGATTGGCCAGCATACTCACCGGACTTGAATCCAATAGAGCATGTGTGGGATATGCTTGGCCGACGAATTGCAGCCCATCAACCCCCTCCCACCTGTCTACCGGAACTTCTGAGGGCATTGCTTGATGAGTGGTGTAATATTCCCCAAGATCAGATTGATAATTTGATACTCAGCATGCGTAGGCGTTGTAAGGCCTGTATTGCATCGTCCGGGAGACATACTCCGTATTAACCATCATACTAACCATATTATACTGTTTTTTGTAAATAGGTTCTTTTTTGAAATTTGCTCCAGGGAGTAAAAATCGCAATTTTTATTAATTGTGTCAAACATATAGCATCTATTTTGCTCTTTACCTTTTGTTTAATAGACTTTACAAATAAGTCTAATTTGCTTTGCTTCTGTCTCCTTCTTTGCCTGAACTTCATTATCCTTAATTTATGGACATGAGTGTATAAAGGTATATAAGTTTTTGTTATGAATTTCAATCATTATTTTCCTTCATTTTTCAATGTAACAAATAATTTTTTCGATTATTCAATTCCTACTATGAGTTTCACTCTCTCTATATATATTTATTTATATACAGTCGACTCTCGATAATTCTAACTTTCGATTAAACGAACACCTCCATAATCCGTATATGCTCAGTCTTTAGAAAAACTCTTGATATTTCGAACGAAAACAGTACGTTTTGGTCCACTCTATATTTCAAAGTAAAATCTGTGGCTGGCCTGACTACAACACGTGATAATTCGAAGTTATCTTATAAAACTCGATGATTCGATCACTCACTATCATGTACAGTCCTGTAGCAAACAGGTTGGAGATTACAAGTTTTGCGTTGTATTGTCTCTGCGTGTCTTCCCTGTAACGTAGCTCCTTTGATGACCATCTGTCTACTCCTCTTCTTTGCGTTTTCTGGTTCCTCAGGCGCAAAGACACTTTTATTGCTTTCCTTCTTCAAGTGGACAATAGACCAACTGCACCTTCTGTCAGCCGTTCATATCTTTCGTTTAACTCGTGGTTTTGCTACAGATGTGTTCAGAAAAGATGGTCCACTATTGTGAAGAAGAGATGCGTAGGATTGTGTATGCATGTATGGAATGTATTTTTTAATACACACACAGGACTTTTAATTTCAGAATAATATTTATACGGTATATAATGTGTACTTTTTAAAAATACTTTAAAATAACAAAAAATATATGTACACACAATAGTTGTTTTATTACATAGTTTCAAATTTAAATGTGTTAGAAAAAATTTCTCTTCGTGTATTTTGGGAGTTTTTTCTACCCTCTTCATAATTCGAACTATTGATAATTCGAAGTTTTTATTGGTCCCTCCAACTTCGAATTATCGAGAGTCGACTGTATATATTTATCTTGTTCAAATTTTCAGTCGTTAATAAAATGCATTTTAAAACACTTAATTGATCTGAAATTTAAAATACGCTATTATTTTGGATGGCAATACAGTAATTTAATTATAATTAATAAAAATTAATTGATTAAAACTAATTATTTAAAGAATTACAAGTACAGCCACGTTGGCATCATTTTTGGCGACTTGTGTCAAAACTTGAAAAGGTTTGTTTTTCACATTTTAAAGCGCTTAATTTTTCTGAAATTATTCACTATTGTTTTGGGCAACAATACGACAATTTAATTATAATTTATTATAATTATAAAATTAATTATAATTTATTTAAAAAATTACAGATACAGCCACATTGGCTTCATTTTTAGCGACTTGGGTCAAAAAACATCAAAAAAATTTTTTTTCCCCTTCACGTTTCAAAGCATTTAGTTGAACTGAAATTTTATATGCACGATTGTTTTAGATGACAATACGATACTTTAAAGATAATTAATAAAAATTAATTGCCACTTAATGTTGTGATTCTGTCATGTGTATATACATATTTATATTAATTATAAGTATTTAATAAAAAGTAACTAAAATATAAATTTTTTTGTTGTTGATCTAAGTAGGAATTGGCGTAAATTTTTTTTATATATTATTTGTTTTTATTTGTTATTTGTCAATGTAAACCGCAGCCACTCTTATTATTTTTTCTTTTATCCTTCATAATTTAAGGTAACTTGATTGATATTAATCCTGCATAGTTGAAACGATACATGCATGGCATCATGCATATTAAGAACATTTTTTTTTTTAGAATTTTATAAAATTCCCAAGAAACTTTTCCCTCTCGCTATCGACATTAGGCTCAACTTTACGAAATACTCGGTTCTGTGAAATCATCTTTTGGAAGAATAAAGGGTTAGCTCACTTTAATTTTATTTTATTGGAATTTTCATTTCCTGTTTTCGCTTCACTTCCTACCAAACAGCATCGATTTTTTCATACTGCTTTACGGAAATAATCGGGAAGTATTATTTCACCTTGAGAATGTTTACAATACGGCTTCTCTTTGTTCAAAATGGTGAAGCACCTCACTCGCAGCTGCCGATTCAAACACACACACACAAAATTACCGTCTTGCGATCGCCATAACATCCGATTTCTTCTCCCCCCCCCCTCTCCATACTCGAAAAGAATTGAAAGTCCGTCCATTTTCCCATCAAGAACAAACCCAGACCTTAATGGTTTTTTGATTGCCATTTTCCAAGAAGTGTTCGAAATAGTTGTTCGTTGAAAAAATTTACTTTTAAACACAGCGACACTCAACCTGCGGTCCGGTCATGGCCCATTGCTCTTAGAAATTCATATATTTATGAAAATTTGGTGGGAAGTTTTTTGTTAAAAAATCAAATATATCAATTTTGATTTTTGCTGTCGATGTCGTATGGATACGAATTGATACATATTTTTTTCTGTTTACTGATAATAGACAGCAGTGGAGTAGCGACCATTTTAAACTAATTTTTAACTAGCTTTCATATCTTTCAAGCAAAAAATATTCGTAGAAAATAGGTTGTTTCAAGACTATTGGGAAGTTGACAATTTTGTAGTGAAGTAATTGTTTGATTTGTGTCACGTAGGTGTATATAAAAAATGCCAATAAACAGGAATTGTTCAATGACACTTTTCTTCTAAGATCTCTTTCAAGAGATGATAAATAGGCTTTCTTGAATAATCTTTACAATAGCAAATGAATGTTTTGTCAGAGGTAATGTCGCAGCGGTAACACAGGCAACCTATAAAATTTGTTATATGATTGGTAATCATATGAAACCTTTTACTGATGCAGGAATTGTGAAAGAGTGGTTTTTAAATGCTTTTCCAATTTTGAAAAATTCGGTGACTAAAATAAAAAAATATTCAAAAAAAGCAAAATAGGAGTTTAATATTTTGATCAATTTTCCACATTTTAAATGTACTATGTTACCTTGGTCTTAAAGCATTTCTCCATTAAACCCTCATATTGCGACCCGAGTGAAATAGCCATCACATGTATGCAGCCCTCGTGAAATAGTAAACGCATTTATGCGGCCCGGCAGAAAAAAAGGTTGATTACTCCTGACTTTTAACAGATTTTCTGGTTTCAATCTCGATCCACCAGTGTCAAGGGGACTTGTAGATTTTCTGCGCCCAGGGCCCGAAATGAACTTCAATCGGCACTGTAATTAATGCTATAGCTTTGACTTTTGCAAATCTTAGTCTGCTGAAAAAATTCTATGCATGAAGAAATTTGTTGGTGGATTTGTTCTTTATATTTTAGTCGACATATACTTGTGAGCGAAGTTTTTCTTGCATGAAGATTACTATGAGTAAATATAGGTGAAAATTGGCTGAATAAAAATGGGAATTTCAACAAGCAATCTCATTCGTGATTAAAAAAAAAAAAAATTGTGTTAAAGTATAAGGGGGGTACATTTGTCTCATTTAAACTGATTCTGAAATTAAATGTGATCGCAGCTGTAGATAACATAAAATTAGCACAATAAATAAATTGAATAAAATTGCCTCTATATATATAAAGGAGAAAAGCGACTCACTCACTGACTGACTGACTAATCACAATATCTCCGGAACTATTCCAGCTACAGACTTGAAATTTGGTAGACATGTTCCTCTCATAGAGTAAACATCCGCTAAGAACGGATTTTGCGAAATTCGAACCGCAAGGGGCGTTATAAATAATTGTTTCCATGATTAAACTACTGGATGTGCAATCTTGAAATTGGGTAAGCAGATTCCTTTCATAGAGTAGAGATTCGCTACAAAATGAGTTTGGTGAAAATCGAACCCCCAAGTAGCGTTGCGGGGTCTTAGGGGGCGTTATAGATGATTATTTCCATTTTTAAACTATTAGACGCACAGTCTTTATATTTGATAAATAGATTTCTTTCATAGAGTAGACATCAGCTATAAGATGGGTTTTGTGAAAACACACCTCTAAGTGGCGTTGCGGGGGATTAAGGGGCGTAATAGATAAATATATCCGTTTTTAAACTACTTCACCTACCTGCTTGAAAATTGGTAAGCAAGTTTCTTTCATGGAGTAAATATCCGCTTCAAAATGGATTTGGGAAAATTGACCCCCAAGGGGTGTTACGAGGGAGGTTAAGGGGCGTTATAAATTCCGATTTTTAAGCTATTAGACGTGTAGTCTTGAAACTTAGTAAGCAGATTCCTCTCATAGAGTAGAGATCCGCTACAAAATGGGTTTTGTGAAAGTTGCCCCAAGTGGCGTTACGGGACTTAAGGGGCGTTATAAATTCCGATTTTTAAGCTATTAGACGTGTAGTCTTGAAACTTAGTAAGCAGATTCCTCTCATAGAGTAGAGATCCGCTACAAAATGGGTTTTGTGAAAGTTGCCCCAAGTGGCGTTACGGGACTTAAGGGGCGTTATAGATAATTATCCCCATTTTTAAATTATTAGACGTACAGTCTTGAAATTTGATAAGCAGATTCCTTTCGTAAAGTAGAAAACCGTTACAAAATGGGTTTCGCGAATATCAACTACTAAGTTTAATTTTGGGAGATTAAGGGGCGTAATCGATAAATAATTCCATTTTTAAAGTATTAGATGTTCCTGCTTGAAAATTGGTAGGCATGTTCCTTTCATGGAATAGAGTTCCCCTAAGAAAGTAAAACGAAAATTGACTCCCATGGAGGGTTGCGAGGGTTCAAGAGGAGTTATAGGAAAAAAATATTTTTTAATTGTTAGACCCACATACTTGAAATTTGTTAAGCATGTTTCTTTTGTTAATAGGGATGCACTAAGAATGTATTTTACGGAAATCAACTCCTGAGGGGGCTGGGAGTAACTGGGACGTATTGACAAAAAAAATTCCTTTTTTCGAACTACAAGGACTATAATAATGAAGTTTGGTTTGCATTTTTCTTTTGTTGAATAGAAATCGGCTAAGAGTGGTTGTTTTGGAAAACTGCTCTAAACGGGATTACGGGGATATTAAAAATAAAACTTTCGTTTTTTTCTGTTAGATTTATACATGAAATTTGGCTTGCATGTTCAATTTAGGGTGTAGAGATCCACCGAAAATTGGCTTTGCGGGAATCCACTTGGTTATAGGGTTACGAAAGAGCAAACATCATTCTATACTTCAATTTTAGAGATTTTTAGAAAATACAAAATAGATGGGTTCTGCCCTTTTTTTTTTTTTTTTTTATCAAGAGGCGACTGTTACAGGTATATGTATATTTTTCAATACAATCTAATTATTAATGCTAGGACTTATATATTAATTTATATATATACATAAACAGTATAAATTTATAAAACATCATGGAATACCCAGCGAAGCGGGTGGGTAACGGCTAGTTTAATTTATATTATTATTTTTTTTATAGTGATTACAATCACTTTAAAAAGTTGCGGCCCTCTGGTATCTTCCGCTCCCGCAATGTAACCCTTGAGACAAATAGGTTTCTCACCCTGATCTGTGAATCAAGTTGTGACGGATCTATACGGTTCCTTCCACTAACCCCTTGGGGATTCCTTTTGGGCCATCATTCTTTCGACCAACTTTCTCCGAGAACAGGAATCATGATTATGCAAATTAAGTTTAGTATATATATTCTGTATGCGGGAGTTTTTAGAGTTAGTAGAATGAGAATTGGGGGGAAGGTTACTGAAGTGAATAGATGAGAAGCTATCAAATGTGTGACGGATCTATATGGTTCCTTCCTCTTAACTCTCAAAACTCGCGAATACAGAATATATCTTTAAGATCTTCGTTAGTGTTTATTACGATCAGTTCCTATTGTAATGTGACATTTTTTGATGTGTAACATCTTTCCTCTCGGTTGCTGAATATTTGTGGAAGTGATTTCGTGAGAAGGGACGGAAATGTGTAACAGGAAACCGGGGAAGCGCGTGCTATTTGATTTGATAAATGAGCGCGCGCGGTGACGTCGATCGGCTTGGGCTGTCCCCCCCCCCACAGTTTCATTACTAATGATGACCTGTTTTGGGCAGGGGAGGGCCTACACGCTAATATATCAATCCCCATGTTAATCCTATGGTGTTATTTTTTGATGATATTTGGGGGATCGATAATACTACCTGTTTGGTTAGGAAGTACAAGGACACGACCTTCCAGGTGCCTACCCTCCTGCACATCATTTTGCCAATAGCTCGACACCTGAGTCTCTCAGTCCGCTCGGACCTAGCTCATTCGATCCCTCTGCTTCCATTGTATATTCTCACCAAATTTCTTGCTCATAGGGTCATTTCTTGTATTTTATTTCAACGTTTTAAACTTTTTTTAAATCTGTATCTTTTTAAATCATATCTTGAAATATATTTAAGTCTCTGCTTTGAGATTTCAAACACAGATTTCCCTCGGCGAGGCCCATCCATTTATCCACTTAGCCCTCTTTTGGTAGGTCTAGGAGGTCTTCAGCACTAAAATATCATATTCTCATCTTATTCCTATGGGGTTGAGTAAAAATTTTGCATGCCTTTGGAATTGAGCTAGGGTCTTGATATTTGGAGGCTCGATAGTATTACGTCTTATCGCGAGATGTACGAGAAATCGACCCCCTGCAGGGCTATTTCCTTTGTATCTCGAATTCTAAGCCACCTTGGTCATCCGTACCTGCCTGATTCGACAGATATCCCTATGAGCTTTCTGCACATATAATTTTATTGCATAAATCTTATTTCCCCCCTCCACACACATTTCACGTTTTTAAAGTTTTTAAAATTTTTTTAAATCGTCATCTCTCCGAGGATTTTTAAGTCTCTGCTTTGAAACTCAAATCATAGGTTCTCCTCGTCGAGCTACATCTTTTTCTCTAATTTGTTCTATGATAGTGAGCCAGAAAAAACTTTAATTCGTCGCTAAAATTAAAAACCCTAGATCCTATGGGGTTTGAAGGTTTGGTGATGTCATGAACTAAGTGAGGTGGGATGATGATACTTGGGGAAATCCCCCTCTCTTTGCTTAGTTTGGAGTTATCTATGTTCGTTCTCGACACTGATGCCTTCACCCCCTTGGGGAATTAGTTTCGTTATTTCTTTCTACCCTACCTCCACCCCATTTGAACCTATAGTCTCAGGACCTACTGTGTTCGATTTGTATCCTTTTTCTCTACCGCACTACTCTTTTATTTAATTGTTTTAAATTTTTTTTAAATCGCAATAATACTGGGTTTTTTTGACGTCACACTCGGATTATTCACGGCCCATCCATGTGACCTATCTGACAAGGTCCTCATTTAGCTACTACACCACAGTTATCATAAGAGAGAGTCTTCGCCCTTCCTCAAATTGAACAAGAATAATTATTTTTGATAAAACATTGCATTACTCATTGTGTTAGTTGAATAAAATTTTTATTAAAGATATAATTATTAGATAGAAAATTATTTTCAATCAAACCCGATCAATTTTTTTTCAGGATTTAAGTTACTATTGCGTATTTACCATGAAAACATGTCAGATGTTACACATCATATGCGACTTCTGTTAAGGCTTGTTTTTTTTCAATATGACTATAATGATTCATTGCCTACTGTATTGCCATAGTCAAATCATTCTCAAACCTAACTTAAAAATCTGAATAAAAGGTAATTAAATGTTGAAGGTAGGTTAAAACGTTCTGACAGATTGTCTTCGACAAATTTAGAAAATTCGGGACCTTCAGTATTATACTTCTTTAACTTAACTCAGGAAAGAGAAGCTGAAATGTTTCTTGCTTTAATAAAATTTATGCTGTCACCTTGTAAATGCAAATTAATTTCATTGTATTTAGTAAATAAATCTGTTAAATAGGTAAAATTTGGTTTCCACATGATTATAAATTTTCTTTAAAAAATTAGTCACGGTTTAGTTTAATGAGAGCCACTATCATAGCCCCCACTTACACCTCATGGACCCCCAAATTAATTTTTGGCTCGCGTAGACGCCTTGGAGATCGTCGTAGACCACTTTGGGAATCGCTGGTCTAAATATTATGCTTTTATCAACATTGTAAATTTATTTTTGCAAATCTAGGATCGAGCATATTATAAAACTAATAAAATAAACTTCACGCATTAATTTAATATTCCTAATATTAATAATATTAGCCCTAATATTTTCCGTTATGACGTTCAGTTGTCTTGTAACTTGCCATTTAAAATAAATTTTTTCTTTTCTTTTCTAGAAAGTTTTTTTTAGATTAGTAAAAGTTTGGCACAATTATGGGTTCTTTACCGTTTCTGAGAGCCGTGGTGGTAACGGTCAAATTTTGTTTAAAATCAAAAATTACAAAACAAGGCAATAATCTCAATTTCAGATTCAATTTTTGAAGTATTTTATTGAGGAGGCATGGAACTTTTAATTGCTTTCCATCATTGAAGCAAAAAATGTTAGTTTTTATACTATCGATTGGCGGGTTTTTTGTTGCATTTTTACAGCCTCCTGAAGCAGAAAAGTACCAAGTTATCTTTGAAAAAAACTCAAATGTAACCAAAATTTTGCATTTGTGAGGAAATACACATACACTAAAAAAAAAATGCTTAGTTGGGCTATCAATAAGGAAGTACTTGGTTTTTAAAATTTCTTTCAAAAAAAATTGTGGGTTTAATTATTTTAACAAGGTATTACTTTTATTTGCTATGCATATTATTAATACGATTGATTATATTATTTTTATTTTACAGTATATATTAGAAAATCCACCACCTCCCAATGATGATTTTGATTATCTGTCATTGCCAGAGACACCAGAATACTTTCTCTGGCCTACTGTTCCAACTTTAGTGCGTCCAGGAGCTATCGATATAAATTATAACCTGATTAACAAGGTATAATTTGTAGTGTTTTTCACATATTTATGTATTAATTTTAGTACTATTTCTTGTTTGGAGTGTTGTTCAAAAGACTGTGTCTAAGTACTCCTTTTCATTCATTAAAAACATTGTGTTTTTGAGGAATTTGAGTACCATATTTATTCTAATCAAAGCCACACCGTTTTTCCTATGTAAATGCCACTGAAAATCAGGTGCAGCTTAAAACTGAAAGCGGAAAAATTTGTTGGATGGGGAAATTGAATTTCTACCTCTTTAGAACAGTTACAGGTTCATGTATGTATTTAAAAGAGTTTTCAATGCTAGTAAAGTAAATTAATTAAACATTTCAAATTACTTCTCATTAAAAAGGTTTTTTAATTTCTTAAATATCGGAGATCAATAAACCTTTTTACACTATTTTTATTAAATGTATTGATATTTTTTTGTGTGGCTTAGAGTCTATGACAGCTGACTACAACATTTTTTAACTAAAGAATATGCAAGACATAATATTGTAATGAGAGGTTTCAAAACCAGGAAGGAATCATACAAGTTAAAGTATTATAAGAAAAGCATGCTCAAAAAGATTTGTTGATCATTCCATTAATTAAAATTTTTTAGTTAGAAGTTCTCAGTTTTTTACTATAATTTTTAACATTTTTCAAGATGTTGATGTTAGTGCACAATATCATTATCCTAAACTAATGAAATTGACTAGATGAAAGTTGAATTCCTGAAAAGGCAGGACATTTTATGTCGGGTTTAACCTTTATGTACATGATGCAAAAACATTAAAGGGAAGTTAATTATGTAATATTTAATCAGCTGTTAAAGGTTAATAAGCCTGGAAATTTTCTTTTGTTTACTAATTAAATTTAAATCAATTAGAAGATTAAGTTCACCATAGATTTTTGTAATATTTTGAGTTATGTATTATTTTGAGCTTTTTTTTGAAAATTATTTGAATTGCTCTTATCTCTATGATATTTCTAGTTCCTATTATAAAGCTATAAAAGTCAAGGGAATCAAGTTGTCAGGATTATTTAAAAAGAATCATTTTACATTCTAAAGGTAATCTATGCAATTGATTTGCAAATAGAATCAATATGACTTACACTTTTATTATTAAATGCTTATATACCAATAGATATTTCTAAAAAAAATAGCTGGCCTTGGGGGGGGGGGTAACTGTTTAGTTGTCAGTCTTGTATGTCCAAGTTTGCGGGTTCGATCCCGGCCCAAGTCAGTGAATTTTCATGATGCAGAAAATCAACAGCGTCCATAATTATGTAGCTTGTTAAAGATCCTGTGAATGCCTTCTTGGCTCATGTGCTCTCAGCAAAATTAAATTCCTAGTACAATTTCTCATTGTCAGAGCTCAGGTACCTCCCTCTAGGGAGTAAACTAGACATCAAATTACATTGTGGCAATTGGTATCTACCGAAATGGTGCCTCACTAATAAGTGATACTTCCTTTCAGAGAATGTACTAGATCTGTGCAATGGTAAAAATACCAATCTGCATCCCCGTTTGAAAAAAGAAAAAATGTTTGTAAAAATTTGTACATGTGGTAAGCAAAATTAAATTTTACTACTTGTTTATCATTGTTATATTTGTGTGAGAAAATTTTGTAAAGATTGCTTTTTATCTCTGGATTTTATTTGTGCTGATTTTATTTCTGTATTTTACACTTTCAAAGTATTTAAATTGCTTTATAACTTTAGATTTTAGTAAATTTATGTATTTTTGTATTATTTAACTGTGTTAACTCTACTTATAAAGTTGTATAAATTTATCTTTCATCTCTTATTAGCATTTTCCATTATTTAATTAAAAGCAAAATGTACTCTGTAAATGTTTGGTAATTTGTCTTTCATTTAATTTTAGAATTTTGTTAATTACATTATAGCACGCAAAATAATGGTATAAACTTTGTAACAAGTTTTAAAGAATTACATTTCTTAAAATTGTTTTTTTTAAATTTTATTTATATCAAAACCTTTATATGTTTTGTGAATTTTATTGTAGATGGAATATATATATAAAAAAACCACATAGTTTGCTGATAATTAAGACTTAAGTTTGTTTTGTATGTATTTTTTAGTTTTATATGTATGTACTGATTATAAACAACTTTAATTTTTTTTAGAGTTTTTATAGAATTAGATTGGGTTCTGAGGAAGAATCAAGTGATACACAAGATCAAATACAGGAGGTTGAAAGTAATGTTCAGGCAGAAAATAATACTCAAATTGAGAGTAATGTTCAGATTGAAAAAAATAATTCTGTAGGAAGTAGTGTTCTGGAAGAAGATATTTTTGCAAACTTTTCTAATCTTTTTGTTAAAAGAGAAATTACTGAAATAGATCAAGATAAAGCTCCAGAGACGAGTACTTCTTTGGAGAAAAGTAAGATTTTTTTATTTGTTCAAAAGAACTAAATATTATATAAAATTAAGTATTTATTAATATTTGAATTTTAATTAATGAATTATTTTTTTATCCTTTGTTTCACTTAATTTTTTGTGAATGTTTATTGATGTTCCACATTGTACATCTTAGCTGATTTTCTAAATTGGCATCAGTTAATGAAGCACATGCTAAACCAGGGGTACTCAACCTTTTTTCCTCCGGACCACATTCTTATGATAGCTACTTCACGTGGGCCGAACATCAGGATTAATAGAAAAAGAAACTGTTATAAGACCAGGGCTACAGTAGACATTTTAAGAGTGGAAAATTGATCAAATATTAAAAAAACTCATTTTTGTCATGAGTTCCAACCCTATTACCCCAGAGGAGTCGCTATGTAGAAGGGCTGGTATATGTTAAATCTGTTGAGGCTCAAAATGCTCCCATTGGTGTGGTGTGGGAGTTTGGAAAGGGGGTGTCAGTTCAGGTGTAGTTCTTGCCACTTGATTAAGTTTCAAAATTTCAAGGTCCGTCGACAATAGCCCTCGGTTTGCTTAAAAGTGCGACATTAATAAACACTCAATGTTCTTATAGCATATAAGTGTGGTGTTTGTTAGTTACCAGAACTCCACGCTCTGAACACTGCAGAGAATCAACTTCTTTAAATAAAAGAATATAAACCATGTAATTCTAACTTTTTGTATCACATTTTATCAATGCAAGTTTTGCCATGGATGTTTGGAATTGTTTACTCAAGTTTTCTAGAGGAGGGAAATATCTAACATGGTATGGATGCCAAGCCGATTAGTTCCTTATTATTCATAAGCAAAGGTGATGATGTTTTAGATACTTCTTTTTTGCTAAACATGCCGACAATGGATAAAAGAAAATTGCCCTGTGGATATATAATTTATTGATACAAAACAAATGTTGTAATATCTTGTCAAGCAGCAACAGAAGCTGACATAAAAGTTGATTATTCTCTAAAAATAAAGAAATTTTGATGTCTTAAAAGGCAAAAAAGACATGTATAAATCTGGGAATTAGGTTACTGATATCCTTAGTTTGGACTTATTCTTAACTTTAAGAGAAGTATTGTCAGAAGTGTGTGGGAAATATGGGAGTTGACAGTGTAATGTGTCACATATGGTAAAAAAGATATGTTGACTTGAGGGAACTAGAATTCTGATGGAACATCTTGAGTCATATGAGCCAAATGATTTGGTGACAATATGATTTGTTTCTTACTGAGCAATGGTGACTCAAAAAAACACCCTTAAAATTTTTACCAGAAAATAACATTTAAGAATCTAATATCAAAATGGAAAAGGAGAAGTTATTGTATCATATCAAATGTGGCTTGGCACATCTTTATCTAAAAAAGTTGAAGAATGAAGAAAAAAAATGTTGAATTGGTAAGCATAAACAGGAAAGCTTTATTGATAAAAGTATCACAGAATTATGTAATTTTTTGCAGAATATCATAAAAGACAATATGCACAACACCAAAAAAATTGTTTAATACATTTTCTTAAATTATTGAACTTCTTAGGCAATGTGACATGAGTGGGGCACTTAGAAAAGCCTGCTGGGCCACATGTGGCCCACAGGCTGCAGGTTGAGTATCGCGGTGCTCTTCACAAATTTCATCTCCAGAAAAAATTCTTCGCAAAATTTTATGGATTCTAAAGCACTTTTGAATAGTTGTGCAAAATATTTTAAGTTGGAATCAATATTTAAATCACACCATAATCTTGAAAGACCCAAGACATTATAGTCGGGACATCTTTTATGATCGCTGACCTATGATGTTTTTAAGTTAATTTTCATCTGCCATTAATTTTTTTTTACTGTTGCCATAGTGGAGGATTGAATTGATCATCATTATCATTATCTGAAGTATCAGAAATTCCACTTATTGAACTTTATAAAGATCTCAAATCATCTGGAAAAATTCCTACTACTTGGCAAATTATTAGGAAAATCTAAAAAATATATATCCCGACCTAAAATTTTGTAAGACCTTGAAATATTTTAATTGATCCTAGCTTTTCTTAATTCTTATGTATTTTTATTTATTTGAAATTTTTTTACAACAGCTAAAGTTTTTGGTTTTGTCAAAATCAGCGCTGATCAGGGAATGTCTGTCTCTTTGTCGTCGTTAGAAAGGTAAATTTTCATGACCATTTCTGACAGTCAGTCAGATGGCTTGCTCTTGAGTACTCAACATTCTCAATTTTTTTTCTTTTTGTCTCATACTTAGCTTCACTTTTGCTTCAATTGTATAGGACAGTTTTAAGCTGAATTTTAGCTTTTTGGGTTCTTTATAGGTACTTTTTATTAATTTTTCCTTAATTTTTATGTTTTAAATTCTCTATTTTCCAAATACTTCTAACTACTGGGCAATTGTAAAGTATCTCACAATCACTCAAATTGCCACTACTGGAGCTTAGAACCTGAAAGGGCTATGCTCTCCATTCATCTCTCAACAAGTATTTTTTGAATGTTTGTGGTATTTAGATGAAAATTAATGTATTATTAGTTCATTGACTCTAAAATCGTGATCTTTGTTCCTTACTTTTCTGAAATCTTTGTGTAAATTGCAACAATAATGTACAAATGTTAAAATAAGAGCTTGATTTATTGGAATTAAATTTTATTTCTTAGTTTAAATCCTTCCATTTTGAAGCAATTCTGAATTTAATTAACGTTTTTGGTGATAATTGCTAGTTTTAAAATTATAAAATATTCTAATTTGTGTATTTTTGAACTTTCAGCTTCCAAGAAAACACATAAGAAAAAGAAAAAAGGAAAACACAAAGAGCGAAAACAACTTAAGCCTTTTGATGGGGTCAGAGATAGACACAGTACTGAGATTAATGAGGATAGTAATTCAGGAAAAAGCTACAAAATTACTGTTGAAGCATCTTTGAAAGAATCATATTCTATATTTGAGAAACACTCTGTAAAATCTGAATACAAAAGTGATTATTCATCTGATGATGATGATGAAAGACATAGTTCTAGGAAGTATGGAAAAACGAAGGATAAGACATACGCAGATGATGAAAGAACCCTTCCCACGAGATATCAGGCAAAACAGAAGGATTTATCCCCAGATGAAGAAAGACATCATTCCAGAAGATCTAAAAAGGGAAAAGATTATGAGGAAAGACGTCACTCAAGACGATCTAGAAAAGGAAAGGATTATTCATCATGTGATGAGGAAAGACATCATTCCAAACGATCTGAAAAAGGAAAGGATTATTTGTCTGATGAGGAAAGACGTCGTTCCAGACGCTCTGAAAAAGGTAAAGATTATCCACCCTCTGATGAGGAAAGAGTTCAATCCAAACCATCTGAAAAAGGAAAGGATTATTTATCAGATGAGGGAAGACGTCGTTCCAGACGATCTGAAAAAGGAAAGGATTATCCACCCTCTGATGAGGAAAGAGTTCAATCCAAACCATCTGAAAAAGGAAAGGATTATTTATCAGATGAGGAAAGATGTCGTTCCAGACGATCTGAAAAAGGAAAAGGTTATTCATCCTCTGATGAGGAAAGACATCATTTCAAACAATTTGAAAAAGAAAAACATTATTTATCATCAGATGAGGAAAGACATCATTCCAGACGATCTGAAAAAGCAAAGAATTATTTATCAGATGAGGAGAGACATTCTTATAAAAAATCTGAACATAAAAGAAATTCATACTCAGGTGATGAAAGACATCACTCCAAATGGTTTGAAAAAGAAAAAGGTTATTTATCAGATGATGAAAAAAAATCTCAGAAAGATGCTGAAAATTCACGCTCAAGATGGTCTAAAGACTTCATAAAAGGAGAGAATTTCTCTGATGATGAAAATTCTAGAGGATTTCAAAGAAATTCAGACTATGAAGATCACTATAGAAGTCCCCGTGGAAGTCCTATGAGTGGAATAAGATATTTTAATTTTGAGCGTAGCAGAAGTCCTGAATGGAAAAATTCTAAAAATGATTTAAAACGGGAAACTGAGAATGAATTAGGAGGTACAGATTATAAAAGAGATGACAGCTATGGAGCATATTATTGTAGTGTAAGATATGTTCTGCTTTTTCATTTTTCAAATCCAGTTTAAATTCTTATGTAAAATTATTTATATTAGAAAAAGCAGTGTAAGAGATTTAGTAATTTTATAAGGAATGAAGCATGAATCATGTGAGGTACAATGCTATAAAATTTATCATGCCAGGGTTGTTTTCTGTTTTAAATGAGAAGCAGACAAACAACATGGAAGTATTTATTATAAGGAATGGCTATGATGAATGTTTTTCACGAGTATTTTATTGTATTGAGAGTTTCTTATGCTGTGTAGTAATTTTTTTAATAATAATTCTAAATTCTTACTATTAATATTTTTTGTTTCAAATGAAAGCTTTCTTTTTAAAAATTTTTCTCTATGCTATATATTTGTTATCCTTAATGCATAGGATTGTCTAATTTGATGCAATATAAAACCTGTAATTTAAATTATATCTTTAAAGATTTTTGAAAATTTTAAGTGGAAAAGAATATAGAACTTATTATTAAAATCCAAATGAACATTTTGATTTCAACTTTGAAACATTAAAAAGGGCATGTTTAACACAGTTCATCTCACTAAAGAAATTTCACACATACAAAGTATCACTTATACTTTTAACTCAGCAACAATTAGAATGGGAAATAGTTGTCATCCTGTCATATCATTGACCAAATTAGTAAGTGGTTGATTGTGCTGAATTGTAAAAACTGTTTGAGAAAAAAATTTAGCCATACAAAAGGAACAGTTAATAATACTTATTTTGAATGTATTAAAATACATAAACATAAAAATAAAATATAAACCAACTGTGCTTCTTTAACTAATGTTCTAAAGAAAGAGTCTGCAGACTTTCAAGAGAAAAAGTCAACTTATCAATGAAACAAGATAATGAAAGTATTAAAAAGCCATTTTTTTTGTAATTATATAGTCATGCGGACTTAAGATATGAGATGTCCTTCCAGCAGCAAGAGTGATCAAGTTTGTTATGCGTATTTACTCGAATCTAAGCCGCACTTTTTTCCCCACTGTTAATGCTACTGAAAATAGTTTGTGGCTTAGAATCAAAGGGAAAAAAAATCATTCTGTGGGGCAATTAAAGCAATTATAAGTTCATGTATGTAATTAAAAGTTTTTAATGCAGGTAAAATAAATAACTAATAGTTCTTATTAGTTCAGATTTTAAAAAATTCACTTGACATAATTATTTTTTACGATTCATAAAAGCTGTTCTCTGAAAAGCCTCAAATATGTGCGAAGAGCCACATGCAACTAATGAGCCATGGTCTACTGACCCCCTTTTCTAGAGCATTGGTTCTGAAATATTTTCTCCTGTGTACTTCTTATTTATGAAAAATTTTCTGGTGTGCCTCTGATTAGGACTGAAAGTCCCTATATACCCTCAAAATAAATATCAATATAATAAATTAAAATTCTTTTTCATTATATTTGGTACAAAAAGCTGCACATGCTTTTATAATATGAATTTGATTGGACTTTTGATTGATGTTGAGAGTTGTTGTTTGATTGAAATGCATCTTTCATATTTAGAAAGTCAGTAGAAAGAATCTCAGACTCAGCCATTTTGACTTGACTTTTCTTAATATTTATTGTTTTAATTTACTAATTATTGCCAAAACACAGGAATTTGTACTGAGGGAATATAAATTTCTGAAATTGTACTCAAATTCTTTTGGTTTTCTTCGCACGGCCAAATTATACATATAAAAAAATATGCAGTGCTATTATTTTTATAATAGGATGGTAATTATTTCAGAAATAGAAAATTATATAGTTTTCAGATATAATTTCAACAATTCCTTATAAATGAATATCTGGAACAACTTTATCTGTGTGTATGGTTGCTTATTGTTTTTTAGAAATAATTTTTTCTTTGAGGATACTTTTCAAAGATATTTATTAAAAACAAAATTTTCTATCAAGTTTTCTTGCTTTATTAGAGCACATATACCATAGTTTGCTAATCACATTCCTTGAGTATTTCATTTTTGTTCAGTTTTTACATAACAGAACTTTTTTCGTGTACAACTTATACTTTTTTACATCAACTAAGTAAAAGCAAATGGATGTGTGTAGCTTGCATAGATCGACAACCATGTTTCCTTTTCAATGCATCTTTTCTAAACTAAATACAGAATTTAATAACATTAAAAATAGCTGATAACTTCAAATACTTAGGAATTAATTCAAATGGTATCTTTTACTATGTGTTACTTTCCAATGGCATAGTGGATAATATTACTCTTCAAACTCAAGTTTAGGGCCCCAAGCCCAAATACATACTTAGCATCAGTCAAGCTTTAGGCCCCTTAGAGTCCCTGTGCCCCCCACAAAGCCCCATTAATTTTGTTTTAGTGTTAAATATGAATTCCAATATCAGTTATGTTTTTTTAATGCAAATGTTATGTTAGTTTAGGTTAAAGATTTGAATTAGTGTTAATAAGGAACTTTTATTGTTGTATATGTGTTCAGTGCTCTAGTTGAATATATTATAATGTTTTTATACCATTAAATCCATTGTGACAAAGAGCTAGTAGAATTGAAGTAAAAATATATGTGTAAGGTAACGTAAATAATGATGATTTTCATATCAAATAAAAAGTTAGTACTATTTAAGTAAAATATTTTATATTTTTTCTTCATATAATTATGTAAGTATTGGTCTTTTCATTGTCGTTATATTTTGAAAAAGTTTCGTCTAATTTTTCTTATTAAAGTGTTCAGAGCATGATCGTTTCACCTTTATTTATGGCATTAAAAATGATTTAAATTATTATGCAAATTGTATTTATTAATCTCTAAATATTTATTCAAAATATTTTAATATAAAATTAATTTTATATTTAGATTTGTCAGCTTCAGTTGAGCAGTGAAGCAACACTCCAAAGCCATTTAAATGGCAAACGACACTTAAAGGTGAGTAATTTTGAAAACTTTTTTCTTAGTATCTATCGCACCTTATTTTCTGTTTATTAATTATTTTATATATCTGTATTAAAAAGTAATGGAAACATTACCTTAAAAATCTTAAATTATAATTTTTTAAAATGTTTTCATTTGTATATATGTAGGGATAATTAAATTAGATCTAAAATTAAATCCCTAGACTACTTTTAACTTTTATATTCTGTTACATCTTCAAGTATTAAATTTATTACTCACTTCTGCCTCTTGAAGAACACATGGCCCTAAGCAGAATTTTTTTCTCTGACCATTAATTTTTATTACCTCGTATGTCATGCTTAACTTTCAAATATACTTCTTCAATAAGAAGTGTACTTGAGAAACATCTGCCTAAGTGGCCACAGACTCTGATACTTAATGCATGTCAGTTTCTCTCTTAGCAAGCAGATGCCAAAATATCTTTGTTGAATAAAAACCGTTTTCTCAAAATGCCTTTGTTACTCGGAAACACAACATATATATTATCAACCAGCTTTGTTTCATTGCCAAAAAAAAATTGGATTCAGAGTATGTAGGGTTCAATTTATCAATGTTTCTTAGGCATTCTATGTAATGCCAAAAGACAAAACCTCCAATTAGGATATTTCGAATACAATATGCTTAGGCACATGACCTTTGACTTTAACCTACAATAGAGAATTTAGAATTTACATTTTACTCTTTGTTTTAGCTTTTTGGAAAAGATAAAACATTTGTTTTGCAAAGACTTTAACCTGTAATGTGTTGTTTAAAAATGAAATGCCCAAGATAGAATTGTTTGTTGATATATTTTAATGGTTTTACTAAGGATTCAACAAAAAAGTTTTTCCAACTCAATCTGCTTTTAAAAATTAGTAATTCATAGGCTATAAAGTGAGACTATTAAGAAGGTATCTGTTGATTATTGAATTGCTATGGTGTGATTCTAGTAGAAAAAAAAGTATGTGCTGATTTATCCTTTCAGATTAAGTGCTGTTGCTATTCAATTCTGCAGATTTTAATATTATTAACTTACTTCTTGGTATTTATTCTGTATTTGATGATGGAAAAATTTTCGCTTGAGTACAACATATTGTTATATGATTGACTATCTTTCTAATGCAATGAAGGCTTAGTTGATTAACAGACAGATTGTTTTGGAATAAATTGTAATTTATTCTGTAACTCAATAATAATCACAGAAGGTTTTCTTCTAAAACAAAAACAAAAAAATACCATGTATTTAAATCTATTATAGCACAGATTAAAAAATAAACAAATATATAACAAAGCAATTCAGATTCATAACTCGATTAATTTAAAGCAATTGAATTTCACAGTCTGTTTCAGATATTTCTTTCCCAAATTTGCTTATCTTCATTGTTCTTATGTAGGCTGGAAAAACCTTCTAGGAACTTTTTAAGTTCTCTGGTCAAATGATCACCTTCAGGATTTTTTTAGTGACATTTTTTTTTGTCATCAAGGTCATTTCTATTCACTTGATATCACTGAAGAGTGTTCTTGCTGGAACCTTCATATAATCACTTTCGCCACAATATCCTTTAGGTAGAAAAGTGAACAAATTTTCCTTTATGATATATATGTTTATGTTTGGATGGAAGTTTTTTCATCTCCATGAACATGAAAAATTCTATACATCTAATATATAAAATTCTCGTGTCACAGTGTTTGTAGCCAAACTTCTCCGAAACGATTGGACTAAATCTTATGAAATTTTGTGCATATATTCAGTAGGTCTGAGAACAGGACGTAAATTATTTTTCATTCCGATATTGCAATTAATTGAGAAGATATTAATTAAAAACCTTAAAACCCCTGTCTGTTGTTTCGCTTGGCGTCGAAAATCGGTTTCGCGCCAGATGTGACTTTTCTCTGTTCCACCGTCAAAATCACCCTGCTCATGGGTTACATTAGCAAAAGGAGTGACTGTAACAAATCAAAAATCACCAAATTTGTCGAGTGAAAAGTTTATTTTCCCCCTCATTTTTTGTGCATATCTTTAATTCAAAAATTCATATATTGCATCCGTTTATAACAAAATATTTTCTAGCATAATAAAAAATACACATTTACACTGATATAATTTATGTATATCATCTGGCAATACTTCGTCAACTATACTTCAATTAAGTGATCTCATATAAATCAATAGTTTGTCACAAGCTCTCGCCAACAACAACTGTTGTGTTGCCTGTATAAACCATTTCTGCATATTTTCAGACATTTTGAGTTCTTATTTATTATTTATTAGTTTATTTATTATTAAACTCCTATTAATAAAACTGTAATACTTAGTGCACTCAAAATTTTCTGGAATCATTTTCAATGTAAAGAGAAATATATATGTATTTTATAATTGTGAAAGGTCGTGGTAAAATAATAAAAGAACAGATACATTATCACTATACTGTTTTCTAGCATTAAGTACTTCAGTTTGATCTATTTGTGTGTTTTGTACAGTAAATAATGCCAGCAAGACACAAATTTTCTTATATTTCTCAAATTTAATTATTTTTAAGAATTCTTAACTTCTTTCATTAACTTTTTTCATAATTATTGTGTGGTTGCAGTAGCCAAGTACTCAAGGTAACAAACTTGTGCTTTGCGAGTCGTGAGTAATAGTCTTTGTGTTCTTTGATGACCTGTCGTGTAGAGGGGCTGATGCATATTAAATCTGTCACACAGGGCTAAAAGTCCTCATGTTGTATGGTGTGGAAGTTCTAAGAGTGGAGTACCTGCTCAAGTGTTGTACTCGTCAAATGACCAAGGTTTAAAACTACAAGGTCCATCACCAATAGCTCTTGGCTTGCTTTAGAATGTGACATAAACAAAAGAAAAAAATTAAAATTCATAATTACTGTAAGAAAGGGCTGTTTGAAGATTAGTTATTTGCAAGGCCGTCGTGTGGGGGTGGCAAAATTGTTCACCGTACAAGGGCACCAAAATTTATTGTACTTATAGTTTTTTTAATTTAATGTTACTTAAATAAAAGTTGTTAATTATACACCTTCAATTTTGCTTGTTTTATATTTTCTAAGCAATAAAATGAGTTTTTATTTTATATTTTAATTTTATTGTACTCCCCCCCCCCCCCCCGTTTCTGTGGGTTATTTTCGCTTGTGTAAAACAAAATTTGATTGCCGATACGAACAATAAAAATGCTTTCTGTGCGGAGTTCACGCTACCACACGGAATGTGTTAAAAATCTAAGAATTTGTAACGTATAACAACAGAAATTGAGAATGTTTTGTATTGGCATATATTTATTCTTTATGTGCTGAGAAGCGTGTTAAAAATCTAAGAATTTGTAACATATAACAACAGAAATTGAGAATGTTTTGTTTCGGCATATATTTATTCTTTATGTGCTGAGAAGCTGTTTTGGCTCAATGTTGTTGTTTAGTTGGCTTATTTATTTTATTCAATATTTAGTCCAGCAATGCCTTGCATTTAGAGGTTCTTCGAAAGAGTTGCATCCTAGTGATAGTAGAAAATTTTTGTAGTTGGTTGAAATCATAGCAAAATTTGATCCAATAATCGTTGAACATCTTCTTAAAATTCAAACATCTCAAAAGAAGAACATTGCTCACTACTTAGGGGATCAAATTCAGAATGAAATTATAAGCATTATTTCAGAAAGAATTAAAAAGCATTTATTACATATGATTAAATCGTCAAAATATTACTCATTAATTCTGGATACTACACCTGATGTCAGTCATACCGAACAGTTGACTGTTGTAATTCGATTTGTTTATAAGAACGAGAAAAAACCAATAAAGCCCAAATTGAAGAACATTTTTTTAGCATTTCAATTTATCGACGACACTACTGTTTGAATAGATAAATAGACATTTAAAATCATTAGAACAAAATTTATCAGATTTACGGGGCCAACGATATCTTACGATAATGGTGCTAGTTGTGAAGAAAGCATTAAGGATTGCAACAAAAAATTATTGAAAATAATGTAAGGGTACTCTATATCCCCTGCTCTCTCTTAGTTGTAAATGATGCAGCTAAAATTTTCTTCAAAACAGTTAATGCAGGAGCTTTACAATTACTTTTCTTCATTTGTTAAAGGTTGGTCTATTTGCAACAGTATGTTGAAAATTTAACTTTAAGGGACATGGTACGATTTAAGCAAAAATTTTTGATTTAGGGATTTACAAAAAAATTTTTGGTTGCCTCCTATGTGTGTATACTATGTAAAACCGATTTTGTGTTCAAAATTTCATAAAAACCTAGGCATTTAATTTCTTAAGGAAAAAACTTCAAATTTGTGAAGTGATTTTAAAATGCTACTCCTCCTACAAAAATTTATGTGCACGCATGAAATTTGATTTACAAGTACCTCAAACTATGCGTAACAAAAGTTGGTATGGGTTTTGCGATAACATGATTAGTATTTGTACAATACTTCTTTTTATGAATGCGTATTGAAAATTCCTTAAAAAATGTACAAATTCTGAGTTCAATTATTTAAAAAAAAGTAAGCATTGCTTTGATTCAAAAATGCATACCAACTTTTGTTACATGTACTATTATCAATAGGTAAAAAAAATTCAAAGCATTTGGCTCTATAGAAAAAAAGCCTTAGCATTTTAAATGAAGACAAACAGGATATTTTATCTTTCCGAGATAAGTAAGTTTAAAGTTTTGATTTGCCATAGGGATGTGAATAAAAACGAACGCAAAAGCTATCATAAAATTCTGTGTTTTTTTAGTTTAGAGCTTTCAAACTTTGTCAGGTTATAGAAAAGTATATAAAAAATAATTTAAGCTAAAAAAATAAAATTTGATTTTTTGACCAATTTTTGTCAATTGAATCATACTGTGTCCCCTTAAAGCCACTCTTCAACACTGGATGAGAGAGTAGAATTCAAGATTTAAGACTATTGAAAAATGATTTGAAGGGAATTTTATAAATATTCAAGAAGATTAAACAAGAGACATGGAATCAAGAACTCAAGCAAGAATTTAATTCAGAAGGTTTCCTCGTTTAAATTTATTTGTTCCATTAACATCTGACATGATATTTTAAATTTATTAAATGTGGTAAATGAAATAATGCAAAATTCTAAATGTGATTTACAAATCGTTACTTGGATGCTCTCGTCAAAATTAAATCCTAGTACTGGTTCACATCGCCAAGAGCTCAGGTGCCTCCCTCTGTGGAGAAAACTGGGCGTCAAAATTGCTTGCTGTAATTGGTATTGCCTATATGGTGCAGCGCTAGAAAGTGATACCAGCTCCTGGGGAATATACTAGGTCTGCGAAGATTTAAATACCAATGCGCAGCCCCATTGAAAAAAAAAATTTACAAATCGTGACTGACAATTTACAAAATTTTATATTAGAACTAGGGTTTGCAGCCCCGGGATCCCGGAATCACACTGTTTTTTCCAATCCCGAAATCCCAGGATTAAAATAACTAATCTCAATATTTAATTTTTGTCTAAATTATATTTAAAAAAAAATTTTCTCATAAAATTTTTTTTAAGAATTAATTTTTTTGAATATTTATATTTTGTTTATAAAATATGTACATAGAATTTTTTTATGCAATTATAAGTGCTATAGGAAAAAAGTATATATATGCAGCCCTCATTTTTCATATGGGAGAACGTCACTCAGAACTAATTCTCTCACTGCACTGCTTACACAGGGGTCGCGGTAGCCCAGTGGTCAAGGTAATGGACTTGTAGCTGGTTTGTCATGAGTTCAAGCCCAGTACCACTGAAGACCCGCTGTGTAGGGGAGCGATGCACATTAAATCTGTCGAGAGCTCAAACATCCTCTTATTGGTGTGGTAGCAAGGGGAGGGGTTGCTTGCTGACAAGGTTCAAAATTACAAGGTCCAATGCCAAAAGCCCTCATGTAGCTGAATAGTGCAGCATTAATATTCACTCACATACTCACTCACACAATAAGATAAGCAACATCTCAAGAATAGATTTTGTCACAGTTCTTTCTTCAATGAAATGCCATTAATTAAAAGCGGACGTGCTTGAAAGACTTGAGACACTTGAAATTCCATTGCATTACTAACAGCTGATACAACTGGATCTTCAATTTCAAATGAGGTAACACTTGAAATTAATTCACATCCTGATTCAATAGCTGGGGATCAATTTACTCTTGCTCCTAAAGTCTGTGTACAGGTGATCTAATTTCATATTCATGCAATGATGGCTAATTAAAGGAAGTCTTTCTGAATCAGTACTATTTATTACTGATTCACCATAGGCCGTAGGTAGCCTAGTGGTTAGAGCATTGGACTCCAGACCAGAAAGCCTGGGTTTGATGCCTGATGCCACCAAATACCCTCGGAGTACACACGGAGTACGTATTCGTTAAATCAGTGGGTCCGAATGGTGTCGCCATCTATTGTGTTGTACCGAGCAAAATCGTCCTGTCACAATCATGGGGCTCAAAGCTTAGGCTAGCGACACATGTAAAATTCTAGCCCTTAGCCGCGATGATCTCAGCCACACTTTTAGCTATTTACGAAGCTTATAGTCATGGATTTAATTTTATAAAGCATATTACAAAGCAAGATTCTCAAGATGACATTGCAGACAGGCGGCCGGATCTTGGCTTGGATGTTAAAATTTTAGTTTATTTGTAGTTTATGAACGCTTTTTGAATCAATGAATGTCCCCTATTAACAGTTTCAGCAATTGCTTTTAAAAATTTCTCCCTTTTCTGAAGATTTCTGATGATTTTTCTTTCAATAATATATCAATCTCTATTCTGTTGCCTGCCATGAAACCACAAAGGCTTTCAAATCTCAAATCCTAAATTAAGTTGTAAAAAAAGCTTATTATTACTTAAAAACATGATTTAGTGCAATTATTTTACAATAAAAGGTCTTTAAAAGCGCTATTTTGAAAGTGTACACAGACTTTTAGTGTGGATAGTTGGTGATTATTTGATTGTCATTCTTGTTTTTTCATGTTAAGGTGAAATTCATTGCTTTTGTTTAAATAAGGATATTTTAAAGAATCCCTGACAGGTATATTGTTTTTCTAATGTGCGATTTTGATAGTAATTATAGCATAAACACGTAAGAGGATTGCCTGTATGCAGACTTTCGGAGGCAAGTGTATATACTAAAATCTTCAAGTGTAAATAATCAAAGAGTTATATGCACCAATGCAGTCTATTAAATTTGAGACACTGTCATCAAAAATTTTTTTAAAAAAGTCTTTTTTTTTTTTTAAATGGAGGGAGATGTGGTGAGACTACCTGAAAAGAACATACTCCTATTTGATGACGATAACACCTACTAGTAAGGAATCCGAACGCGTGCATTTTCTTCGGCAGGACAATTTATAATAAAAATAAGAAGCAGTTTCAACAATGAAGCGCTGGATCAGCTGTGTTTTTAAAAAGCTTATTTACAAAAACACAAGAAATAAAGAAATGTTTTTTTTTTTTAAATTTCATTATGTACTATTTTTATTTGTTTTTATGATGAATTAATTCTTTGTATTTGTTTCAATAAAATTAATACTAAACCAATTTTTAATTGCATTTTCAGTCTTATTATGCAATTTCAACTATGCTATTATGTAAATATTCTTAATAAATAGTACAATCCTAATCCCGGTATTTGGATAATGTAATCCTGAAATCCCGGGATTGAAAATATGACACAGGATTGCAAACCCTAATCAGAACTTAAATAATGCTAGATCAAATGAAGCGTATGAACATGCAAATGCCAATGCAAATATCGTCGCTGATGATTTGGAGGTGGATATTAATTTTCCACAAAGTTAAAACAAGTTTAAAAAGAAACTATTTCTCCAGATGAACTAACCCATGTAAACCAATAAACAATCCAAGGTAAAAATTTAAGGTTGAATTTTACAATAAAATATTAGACACTGCTATTTCTTCAATTTCTGAAAGATTCAGTCAATTAAAAAACACAATTACTACAAGGTATATACCTAATTTAGAAAACTGGAATCGCAATGAAATTTTAAAACATTGTAAAGAATTAGAACAAAAATTAATGGATACTATACATTTTAATGAATGGTGCGATGGATTAAATTTGATTGAAAAATAAAATTTTTGTGATGTTTTACCAAAGAGGGTAAGTCACTTATTGATGTGTTTTATGGAAAAAAAATCTTTCTGATACATTTTCAAATATTGCAATAGCTTTACGGATTTCTTTAACCCTGCCTGTTTCAATGGCTACTGGAGAACGAAATTTTTGAAAGTTTAAAATTATAAAAATCTACATGCGATCTACCATAGTGCAGGAGAGATTATTCAACTATTTAATTATATCCATAGAGAGCGAAATTTTGGTTAAATTAAATATAGAGGAATTGATACAAACGTTTGTTGCTGCTAAAGCAAGGAGAATCAATATCTAAATATATTTTCTAATTTTTATATGTTACTTAAAAAAGATTTTATCATTATTTTGTTTTTAAAATTTATGAAATAATAAAAAAAACAATGAGACAAACATGTTTTAATATAATTTTAAAGCTTTTCAGTTCAGAAGTCAAATTTTGAATACAATAAAATAGTATTTCACACATAATTTGCAGCACTTTATAAGAGTGCAACAGAATCCCATAAAGGGCCACCAAATTTCAATTTGAACAAGGGGGCCTAATACCCACAAAAGGGGACCCTGATTATTTGTATTAAATTATGTTATCAAAATTTGAATTATTATTATTATTTACTATTCACTCTGTTTTGCTTTTGAATGCTATAAAATTTTTTAAAAAAAATTAATAAACTTTTTGATAAATGAAAAAATTATTGATATATTTAGCCTCTATTGTTTTAAAATAATAAATATAATTTTGGGGCTAAAAAAAACATTTTCTATACTGAGATTTTTTTTTTTTAATTTGCAGAATGTAAATGTAAAATCCTTATGTAATCCTTAAACTTACCTGGTAATATGTTATCCTTAAAATTCTTGTAGTGTGTAATTCTTAAATTTACAGTAAACAATAAATTTTAATAATTATTGAATATAGTTCCTGTAAATACATGAAGTCTTTGTTATCTTTTAGAACCAGAAATCCAAGTCTGTTCCTGAAATTACTCAATCAACTTTTTTGCCAGTCACTATTTCTAAGGTAAGACTCGATCCGAATTCACTTTTTTTATTTTGGTTTATATAGGAATTTGTTTTTATTCATTATAGAAATTTTTTTTAATGGGGCTATTAAATATTTTATTAAACATAGACAATTCTCTGACATATTTTAAATATATTTACAGGGGAAAAATTTTTCTCTAAAATTCTTGCTACTAGAATTTGAAATTTTTTTTAATGTGAATAACATACATGTACAATGTGTATCAGTATAATATATTGATTTGAAGGATCTATAAAAACAAAAATGCTCTAGGTATCACTGCAATAATTTGTTAACCATATGCTACTACTACATTAAATTGTTTGCTGTTTTGAAAATCCTACCCAACATGTCGCACCAAAGTTTGATGGGTCTATTCACTGCACAGTGTGAAGCTGCGTCTAATTCAAAATTCTCGTGAGTCAAGTCAAGATAGTCTTGTGAGGTGTGAGAAGGTCTGGTGTGACACAGGGGGAATATACCATACTTCATTACAGATGGATTCTTGAAAAATAAACATAAGGAGTGTTCTTAAACATCTTTCTGGTTACAAATGCAACATGTATATCCAGTTTTAACAGAAAAGAGTTCTGAAATACATCTTGCCTTTTCCAGCTTCATATTTATGTGAAGTTGCTTTTTCAATATTTGTAGACATTAAGTAAAAAAAAAGAACAGATTGTTGGATGTGTAACTGTATCAGATTAAAATTAACAACTAGGAAACCAAATTATGTCAATGTTATCTCAGCATAAACAATTTCATTCTTCTCATTAATCCAAATGAATGTTATCTATATCTTTTATTTATATTTTATTATGAATAATTTTCTTCTTTTCTTATTATTTTGTGTTTGTCACAAATATATATATATTGTTATTAGAATGCATCTTTTTTTTTATGAGGGGTACTTGGCATAATGAAAATTATAGAAGGTATACACATATGTCAAAAGTTTCGAAAACACTGCTCTAGATGATCAGTGCATATGAAGAATTTCAGGTATAGTATAAAAGTAGTCACAAGAGACTGAATTAGATAAACTTGCATGTGACTAAAGATAGTCCCTCAGAGAGATCAGTCTCCCAGGGAAATATTCCCCAAAACAAGCAGTAGAATTTGTACAGTGTGGGCCATGGCTCCATCCTGCTCCCTAGTATCAATTTCATCATTCCTTGGTGGAAAAAAATCTTTTTGGTCATTATCCCATAGTAATCATAATTCACTATAACATGAACATCATTCTCTTAAAAAAAATAAGGGCCAATCATTCCTACTCTCAGCAGTTCTCCAAACTGTTACACATTTACAATGAGGGGACCTCTCATCAGTACTGATTTAAGCAAATTTCGGGCCCTTGGCACAAAAGATCTACATGCCCCCTCGGCACTGACAGATCCAAATTTATTACCAGAAAACTTGGTAAGTCCAGCTTATCTGGGCCCTTATGAGCCTTTTCAAGCCCCTGGGTGCCCACCCCAAGTGCCCAGTGAATAACCTGGCACTGCCTCTCATAATTCTTGGGATTATTACTCCAATAGCAGGCATGTTCTGTATATTCATGCATCCATAAAGATGAAAAAGAGCTGTGTTACTGAAGAACACAAGTGCATCAGTCAAAATTTCAAGGAATGCTTCATATGCATGTTACCAAGTTGCACAATTGCATTTAGTGAGTTCTTATCCAACAGCAGTGGCGTAAGGTACACCCTCACATTGCAGGGGGGGAGGCAGAAAGCCATGTTAGTATGTTATGATTTTGCAGTCCTTCGTAGGATCTGTCTTGGGGCCCTAACATTCTCCATTTATATCACTGTCCAACAACCAACTTGTAAAGAGGAAAGTAGAAGTCTTTCTGAAGAATTCTTTTCACTGAACGATTTGACACTTTTTAAGGCAATGTACTCACATGCCAAATGCCTAGGAGATTTGGAAAAAAAAAACTCCCTTATATACCATTTTAATGTTTTTACATGATCTCACAGACTTTTCCCCTGATCTCAGTTGAAGACTGGTATTTCTCCTGAATGTGTTTGCTCTAATAACAATCAATTGCTGACTGTAATGTGTGCTTGGGTTGTAATTTTGAAGTATGGGAAGATTGCTCTTGTTACATGGTAATGATTGATGGCAAAGTAATCATTAGAAAATGGAGCTTCTGTGGTAGATGCATGCTGTTCTTTTGTCCATTAAATTTTTAGTTCTGAAATGAAAGAGATAAAAAACTTTCCAACCTAATGTGTTCCAGTTAGATTATTTGCACCCTCAAACCACCAAACCTAGGCTCCTGGAGCCTAATTTAAATTAGTAAATTATGCTGCTTTTACACTTTTATTTTTGTATATTGATGGAATGGTTTTAAGATTAAGCAAGTTCAATTATTACTATTGATGTTTTTTTGTTTTTTATGCCTTATGTCATTACTTGTTTATAAAAAAAAAAACTTCTGGTGTAAAGAGAAATTTTTGAAATTTACAAAATTGATTTGCATTTTTATGGTGTAGTATTTTTTTTTTTTTTTTTTTTTTTTTTTTTTTTTTTTTTTTTTTTTTTTGCATTGCTAGAATTTTCTTAAGTATTTTTTGATTTTTTTTATGTTTAAATATTTTAGTATCTGTGAATCTAGGCATAAAAAATAAACTTTATGCATTAGAATAAAACTCTGTGACTTTTATTGTGTGCTTGAACATTAAAGTACTATAAAATATTTCATACTTAAAAAAAATCACTATAACTATTTATCAAAAATTGATGCTTTTGTTTTTATTTTAAAGCTATGTAGAGATTAATGTTTTTTTTAAAATAACAGTATGTTTTGAAATTATTTGTAAGCTTACATTTTTGTTATTTGAATCCTGATTTGAACATTTAACATTTTTTTAGACATTTGTAAGGTGGAGGAGAAAAATTTTCAATTTTCTTAAAATAATTTGCATGTGAATTTAATGTTACATCTATTTATCTGGATAATCTAAATATTATTAAAATGAAAGTGTTTGTTCAGCTTGACATCTTCTTTGTTATTATTTATTTCAATGCAGTTTGCTTCACATTATTGTTCTTTTACTAAATTAAAAAATATTAAATACCTCTAAATTATAAGTTATTAATGCCAATTATGTGGACTTTTCTTACATTTTATAGCTATTTAATCAAATTAATAAATATTAATATACATTTCATAATCATAATTATACATATTAATAATATTATTCAAATGATATATCAATTCAGCTAAGAAATGCTACTTTTCTAGGCTACCCCTGCATTATTTTCTATTGTTTGTTGTGTTGCTCATATAAAAATAGTAAGAAAATTAAACCCAATTCTAATTATGAACAAATAATTACTCATTACTTTCTTTTTTCTAATTTGATAAGAATTTTTGGTACTTTCCTAATATCACAACCATGCCAACTTTCAAGATAACTCACTAAATTGGCAACCCTGATTTCACTTGTCATAGGCCCTGAATTGGCAACCATGTGTTCTTTGTTTCATATTTCTCCACTTGCTGCCATTCTAGGCCTAAACCTTTCATTGATATGACAAGCTCAAATACTAAAATGTTAGTCTAGGATGTACTACAAATTCTGAAATAATAAAATAATAATAATAATTTTTTTATTATACATAATAATAAAATAATATATAAGATTAATAATGATAGTAAAAAAGAAAACTTAAATAAAAATTAAGTATTCTTTTATTGATTATTATTTAAAATTACTTATTATTTTTCACATATTTTTTGACTATGCACTTTGTATTCCTGTTACTTTTCCCCATTTTTAGAATTTGTGCAGTTTTATTCAATGCTGCCAATGTGGTTGCAATAGTATATTAGTGCTGAATTTCTTGTAAGAATTTTTTCACGCAATTTAAAATTATATTTTAAAATTTTTATTTGGAAAGAACACTGTCTGACCTACCCCATTCGCAGGTTCGTTTTTCTCATAGTGTTCTGCCATTCTAAGCTTTTATTTCTATTGAGCATAAGCGCATTGCTCGCTGGTGCTTGCAATTTATCTTATTTTAGTAGGAAAGAACATGATTTTTTTAACATGAAGGTTGTAAATGCATGTGTTATGGGTATCTATCGGAAAAGAAAACTTAAAAATATATAAGCATCAAATATTTAGATATTTTTCCTACATAAATATGTAGTGAGTATCCATTTTATTTAACTAATGTGACAGTAATAACTTTGTAGTAGTAACTTATGTTTCATGGCTCAAAGGGAGTGAGATTAAATTTTTATTTCGCCTTACATAAAATCATTATGTTGAAAAACAATGACTGTTGTTCTATGTTAAATCCAATCATGCAGCAAGGCCTTTGCATTGTTGGATGTAGTTTGAAAAATAAGGTTCTTATAATGTTTATCCTCATCATTTAATTATAGTTAAAAATTGGAATGTCTTTGCCTATAGATTTTTGTATATTTCCATCATTTGATTCATTCAGTGAACCCCATCTTTTTTTATTGGATATTAATAAATAAATTTTGAAAATTCAAAGATTTAAATTATTTTGTATATTTCAAAACACAATTTTAAACCAGGGGGAAAACATTGATTCTGGAAACATGGATGATATAAAATTGTATTTTTCTAGCTTATATTTAATAATTGAATCAAATGCCTGTTTTATTAAAAATGCATGTTATTTTTGTTGAAAATTTAAAAAAAAAATGATTTAATGTGTAAATTTTTCTAACAAAAGTTTCATAATTTTTTTTTTTTAATGTTATTAAGAAAAGCTTTTTTTTTTTTAAAGAAAAATGAAAATTTTAAACCTTTTAAATGTTATTTTTTAAATCTAAATTGTTCTCTTCCCGTAGGAACATGATCCATATGATAGAAGTAAGTAATTTTTTAAATGTAGTCCTATGCATGTTTCAATATAAGCATTAGTAATCAAATTTTAAGGAGTAATATTTACTGGTATAATGTTTTACTTGGTCTGACTTAAATATAGCTAACAGATGTTGCTAAAATAAACTTC
This sequence comes from Trichonephila clavata, assembly GCA_019973975.1. NCBI lineage: Eukaryota > Metazoa > Arthropoda > Arachnida > Araneae > Nephilidae > Trichonephila > Trichonephila clavata. The sequence goes on from BMAO01021958.1 coordinate 216,953, forward strand.
GAGGAGAATGAAGAAAATAAATCATTGATTTTTATTTTATTCAAATGAAAGCTTTTTAACCCTCTTGCTGTGTACTTTTTCGATCAAAATAGGTTCACACACACACACACACACAAAAATTGCATTTTTTTATTACATATTTCAAATTTACATATTAAATCTTCATTTTAGAATTAAAATATACAAAAATGTTTGTAAAAAAAGGGTTTTTTTTTTCAATATAGAATTAGATCATATAAGCATAAATTGAAACAGTGCGAGTTGCACATCTAAATAGTTGAAAAAAAGCTTCACCTTGGAAATCGCGGGTTGCTCGAATTTTGCTACTACTACATTTGCCTGTGGAAATCAGAGGATGCATAGTGGGAGGGTTAATCCATAAAATAATGCTTTTTTAAAACTTTTTTGTGTTATACAAATTTAAATGGAAGCAACATAACAAGGAAAAGGATCATATACAGGGTGTTGATGAATTCAACCAACATATTCAGTGGAGTTATAGTATGCAGCATTGGGATGACAAATCACCGTAAAACATGTGGTGGCAAAACGTCATTTAATCAGAGTACTTTTGCAAAAACTGTTGTATAAGGTGTAATAAAATGAAAGGGGGCAATATAAGAGGTAATGAATACATTTATTAAGCATAAAACAAGTTTACAATACCCCTTGCTGCCTACTATCACTTTTCTGAATTTGTAGGTTGAATTCGCAACATATATATGTATATATATTCAGTTTCCAGTAATTACCATTTGAAACTTCAAAATATGTTGCTGTTGTATCTTTAAAATGTTTCAATTTTTTGCTGCCTTATATTAACAAATTTTATTGCCTATTATTTTTTTTTCCACTTAAAAAATTTGATTACTAAGTAAAAAAAAAATAGTGATATTCAGTTTTTTAAAGAAAAAATGAGCATTCTATTTAAAAATTAATTTATTTAGTGCTTTTAACTAATTTATTTGTAATTGACAAAGTGAAGAGTTAAAGAGTTTTGGAATATTGATTTCTTAAAAGAAATGGTAAATTAAATAACGAATTTGAATGTAATGATATTACTCAAGTTTAACAGAGGAAACAAAAGTAATTTTCTAGGAAAACATTAATATTCCATCTGGTCATAAAAAGTTATTCTAAAGTATATAAAAATATTTGAAATGTGTTAATTTTATAGTTTGATTTTTTTACTTACAAATGTAAAGTGAACAATGTGAAAAAGAATGCAACATTTTGTTCATAGAATTTGAGAAAAATATGAAATTGTTGAGGGATTAATAAAGGCCTAATTTAAAAAGTTATGAAATCAATTTAAAATTGTATTTATGGATTATATTTTGTTTAACTGCCTTCTGTATGTTTTGATGTCTCTTCTTTTAATGTAGAAATAATGTTGTGTGTTTCAATTAATATTTTAACACCCTTTGATTGTGATATTAATTGGGATTTATGTATAGGTTTACCTCCTGTTGGCATGGAGCGTGTGGAACTATTTAATGAAGTTTCAACTATTCAAAGAAAATGTGATACTAATAATGATAACATTCTTATAGGTATGTAAGTTATGGCTTTTTGATGTATTATAAAGTAGTGAACCTTTTGATTGCTTTAAAAGTTTGTTATTTTCCCCTTAAATTAAAAGTAATATTTTATAGCCCTATTTTTGGAATTGTACCGCAAAAAAAAATTTTCTTAAAATATATTTGCTTGTTTCCTGAAAAATTCCTGAAGAAGGAATGTATTCCAAATAATTACTGAAACCAAAATTTTTAATTATCAGAATAAATTATTAAATTATTTTATTTTAATTTTTGAATGATCTATTGATAATTATTTTTCTAATTGTTCTTATTAAATAGATATATCGAGAAAAATCAATGGAATTAGGAACATTAGTTTGCAATGAGGTAAAATTATATTTAGCTTTAGCCAACTAATTGTATGACATTTATTGCATCTTGACAACTTTTATTGGTTTTCATAGATTGTAAGTACATATATAAAACGAATACATCCATTTGGTTAAAAAAAAACTGTGGATATCTTTTCCCCCCTGATCACTGTATGCTTATGAAAAGGAAAACATTCAAATTTTTTCTTTCTCTTTTAAAGCACTTGTTTAAATGTAGATATGATTTGCATCGAGCTAATTTGCCCTCAAGAGATTCTTTACTTTTTTTTGATAAATTTTATTTTTCCATTGTTGAAAATGTGAATAATTTTTTGAGTCTCTTATTTTTATTTCTGAGCTGTCAGGAAATGTTTGTTTTTATATCTTAGGATTATTTTTTAAAATATAAAGATCCTACCTCTCTATTCTATTTCTATATGGGGAGGAGGTTAGTCAATAAATCACATGTCAGTGCTATGGAACTCGCAGCACAATTTGGCAATATCTTAATAGGACACATGTCTTCAATATGTATGCAGTTGTAACTAAAATATACCCTTCATTGCAACAAAACAAAGTTAATATCAGTATTAATATCTCATTGTGAGCTAAATTATGGTATTGATTAAGTAACTTATATAGTTAAAATTATTATAACTCCTGAAACAGAAATTTTTTTATGGAATTTTTTTTTGTTCTTTACATATTTGACCTCATCTTAAAATAAGCCTACATTTCAAATTTTTTCCCAAAAGTTACTGAGTAACAGGAGTTTAAAAGATCTGGTTCTCTTATGACAATTAATTGTCTTAAACATTTGACAAAAAAATTTCTGCTAAATGTTTTCAAATTGTTTGCCACAAATCAGAAATATTTTTTTTTATTCCAAAAACTGTAAAATTTTCGAAATATATTTTTAGGGAAAATATGAACTATTAAATTTAAAGAAAAGAAAATTTCAAAAATTACAAAAAGAAAAAAAGAAAGAAAATAAAATTTACCAAAATCTTATTTATTTGGATTCCTTGTGGCATAAAACTCTTAAATCCGAAATTTTGTGCAATTTTCACCAATAATTTGGGCAGTGTTTCATTTAAAATTATAATTGATAAATCAAACTAAGTATCTGTATACTAATTTATAAATCCTAATTATTGTTTCAGTTATTAAGCAGTGTTAATAAAACAAGAGAAATGTTATGAGTCCCATTGAGTGCAACCTGTATCATACTTAGTTGAAGCACATTTTGACCATTGGAAATAGTTTTTTTTAGGCAGATTTGCAACCTTTTCAATATTGAACAGATTGACTGTTCAGGTACTATAATAAACTCTCTGGTTTCAGACAACATATCTAAATAATTGGCGTGCACACACACACATACAAAATAGACAAAAGATTAAAGAGAAACTGTCCCAGAGAAAAGGAGAGTTGAGTCCCAGAACTTTTTGTCGATGCAGAGCCCTACTCTCTAAAATGTTGCTTGAATTGTTTAAAAAAAACTCTTCAGAGTTCATTTCCACTATAGCCTTACTTCTATCATTAAGAAAGATTTTGTCCCTATATACCTTAGACAATTAGCATTGGCATCAGTAATAATATTCCTAATACTGCTCTTAAGATTTATACTGATGGCAATAAAATATCTGACCAAGCAGGTAGTAGTATTTGGATTAATACCTCTCTGGAAAAAGAGACTCTTACAAAACATAATATGAATTTCTGCTTGGTTTTCAGAAGTGAATTAATAGCTATTAATCTGGGACTCAAAGCTATCCTAATCAAGAAGAATTATGGTGATTTTTTATTCTTTGTAGTAGCCATAGCTCGTTTCAACACCGTGGGAATTGTTTCCTTTTCCACATTAAAATCAGCTTCTCTATCCTACACAAACAAACTTATATTGTAGCACCATGATATTCATTTTCAGTAGATTTCATTTCATTTCAATCTTTATAGCAAGGAAATCATGGACAAACTGGTGAAGGATGATTGTTATCTTCCTATTACCTCTTTTTTGGGAATTATACTCATAGGAAAAAACATGAGAGAGTGGAAAGGACCTCCCACTTATCATTGGTATGTGGGTAATAGATCCGGTCTGGCTCTAGATTTTGAATGTGACAGAGACACCCAGATGTCTTGCCATTGGTCACATCAAGTACTTTTTGTTCTCAGAGGAGATTTTTGGCTCCTTTGTCAAATATCAGATTCATCTGTTTTCTTCCAAGTATATCTTGCATTGTATAAACCTTGCTAGGAAAGATATCTGTATGGATTCCTTTCTTGTTCTGAACTTTTTAATAGTTAGTGGTTTTATAGATCTTGTCTGACTTTATTTAGTTTTTGGAGGATTAGCTGTAGCAAACATATACCGTAAAATTCGGCATATAATGCACACTTTTAACACAAAAAATTAGATCAAAACTTAATGGTGTGTGTTATATGTCGGGTATAAAAACGATAACTTTAAAAGTAACAAAAGAGATGAGCATATAAAAATTTTTTTACTTGTACAAGTATTGAAATACTGTTTTTTGTTTAAAAGAAATGATATGCCTTATGAACTAAAAGAGTTGTAGTTCTAGAAGAAAACTATTTTGTCAAAAGTCTGGGATAATACCTTGAATAAATGACTTCAAAACATAAGAGCAATGTATACTAATTTTTCAGATTTTTTCGTAAAGAAGGGTTGCATGTTGAACAGCAAATATGCCTAAAAATTAAAAAATTAAGCTTAAAAGTATAGATGGGTGTTATGCACCGGACTTTCTGGTATGTATAATAATGTACATATATATATATATATATGACAGGCCCCAGGCCTGCGGGTTAAATGATGAGACATCTTCTATTGTTAACTCATATTTATTTCGTCCAATCCAACATGGCGTCCCTTTGGCGCGCCATACTATAGAACAATAAACGGTATTCCGGCCAGGAGTCCACCAGCTACTTCTCTCCAGTACGCGTTCGCCTTCGTCAGCGCTCGCTCCACCTTTAAATAGGCTTATTTACCCACAAATCCTTATGCGATGATAAAGAGTTCGCTCTATTTTTATTTATTACTCCCTTAATTTTAAAGTTAATCTTTTCAAACCTGACATATATATATATATATTCTAAAAACACATGATCTTCATTATTTATTACAACATTGGGATTGCCACAGCATTCTTCTAGAACTAAGAAACAATGTTATTTGTCTAGATATTTTTTTTTAGCTCATTGATTTAATGAAATATAAATATACTTGAATCACTAAGTGGAATTTTTGAAAACGAAAGAGATGATTTCATGACTAAGATGGCTACCAAACAAATTGTTTCTGCTGTTGATATTCCTTAATGTACTTATAAAAGGAAAAAGTTAAAGAAAATGTTGTCTGCTCTAGATTAATTTGTACTTTCAGCTTCATCATTCTTTATTGAAAAAAAGATTTTCCGACCATTCCACCGAGGTTCGTCTGCAAATATTTTATCACAAGTTTTAAAATAATCCAATTTCTTTCATGCTGCTATAATTTTAAAATGTACCTTAACAGTCTTAAACAACCTTTCCTTGATTTTTTGGTGAGAAAAAGGTTGGGACAACTTGATCTCCTTTTACTTAAAGATAAAGAAAATGCTTGAAAGCTAAATTAAAAATCAGATCAAAGGACCTGCTAATTTTTTCCAATTTGTTTCCAGTAAGATAGTACTCACATTATTTTGCAGCTGGTTTGCTTTGCATATTTTGTTTGTTTTACACTTATTGTAAATCCTATATGGATTTCTGGTACTTGAATTTTTTAATTTATTCTCTGTAAATATAATATTATATATATAATGATGCATCCCTTTTAAATATTCACAGGAGTGATTTTAAAATTTCCTAACTTTTTCTTTTCCTTGTTCAAACACTGGTTTGACAACAGATTAGTTAAGATTTGTTGGACTACTAATCTTTTTTCCTGGATTATTATCCCTGAATTACATGTTTTTGCATTCATTGAATATTAAAAAAGCTTAATTTTTTATGTATCTCGTAAAATATTTTTTGTATTTCCTAATAAAATGTTATTAAACTTGCCTTTGTTTTTGCACCAAAAAAATCCAAATTTTTTGAGACAATATAAGAATTAACTCTGTGGCACAACAGCCCATGAGGGCCAAGGCCTACTGTGTCCATCTCAATACACGTGACCTTGGGCCCTGCGGTGCATGAGCATCTGTTCCGGTCAGGTGGTCAGTCTGGCACTAAAACCCCCGGTGTTCAATTCCCAAGCAAGCTTGGTACTCATTCATCAATCCACTGAAGGGATGAAAAGTTGAGTCTACCTTGCCCAGCCCAGGGTTTGAACCTCAGTCCTGTGGTGGGGAAGCACGATGAACTACCACTCAGTCACTGGGCTTCGAATATAAAGAATTACACTCATAAAAATTTGACTGTAAAATATTTTAATCTTTAAGTTTGAAAAAATACTGAAATATCAGTATACATATAGTAAAAGCATGTGTATTAAAAAATTTTTTAAAATTACTTCGTATGGTATAGGTTCTGTCTGTTTCTCTCTTTATATGTCTAGTTGGAAATTTAATTTAAAATTCTATAGAAATCTTTATATCATTTTAAGGAAGCTGTTTTATATTAAATCTGACCAAGAGTCCCATATTGCTCATAATAGCATAATATAAAAATTTAAAAAGTAGGACATGAATTTAAATATTATTTATCATTATTATTATGTGAATGGGATTTAAAATCCTTTGCAGTAGTCAATGCTCATTGCAGTAATTTATTGTTTAATTCCACTGAACTTTTGTTTCGATGAATGACTCAAATCGTTGGAATATAATGATTATATAATTTGTATTAAAACATCGTATGTTATAATTAAATGTTTGTAGTGAACTATATTATTTTATTTAAATAAAAATTTTATTTTAGTTTTATATATATATATATTTAGTTTTAGAGAATGTTTGGGAAATACGCTCACCTGTTGAAAGAACGTTTTACTGCAAGCTTTGTGATTCTCCTTGTGCTTCAATTTCAATTATGGCTCACCTAAATGGATTTAAGCATCAACTTAAATGCTTAGTAAGTTTTTCCTAATTATAATTTTGTTTCATAATTTGTAAGTTTCTTATTTTCAGCATGTTTTAAAACCTCAAGGTACATTTGTGAAATCTTAGACTTTTTATTTGTATCCTGAATATGTTATTGAGAATGATATTAAAAGATGATTATATAGGTTCATTAACCTTTTTAGGACAAAGAACGCGAGTGTCACTCACAGGCCAGAGGGGTTTGTGTAGTTAACCCTTTGAAGTGCAGAAATTAGAAGCGCAGATTATAAATGCAATATATAAAACCTAAGAACAGAGAAAATACCTTTAAAAAAATTACAGTACATTCCCCCCCCCAGGGGGGAGGTGGTTTCACAGAAGTACCACCGCGCACCTATGACATAATTCTCGGATGAACAATATATGATTTGCGTCAGATTTGTAAGAATATTCTTTATATATTTTGTAATAAATTTACTAAAATATGCAATATTAAATATTAGAATTACTTTTTAAATATTAAATAATACAAAATATAACTATAAGCGATTGAAATCAACTTCAATAGCCAGTAAAGTTTTTTTTTCATTGTTTCTTTATTATTAAATTATTAAAACATGCAGTAATACTGAAATAATAAACCCCTCCCCCAAATTAATGGCAAAACCTCCATAAATTATTAGTTGTTTCACTGCCTGAGTCAAAAGAAAAGAAAAAAAGGGCTAAATCTCTCACGTGTGTGTGCTATAAGCCAGAGAAGAAACGGACAATTTTCATGTTCTAGGTGCACGGTGGTATCAGTCTGATACCACCCGAAAATATCTTTATATAAGGCACTTCTTTTCATATTTTATCATACTAAAAATTAGTTATGCTATGAAGAGCATATGCAGCAAAAATGTACATACCTTACTTTAAATTTTTGTCTATTTTTATTTGCTAAAAAAAATCTTTTTTGGAATGTTTAAAAAGGGCTTTTAAAATTATGCATTTTTCTCACAGAAAAAGGAGTTTTTTCTCAAGTGCTGACATCTAGTGTATTTTAAGAGAGTTAAAAGATATCTTTAGCATTATTGGTTTCATTAAAAAACCACTGCGCGTTTAGAGGTATTTTTTAGAAAATGATGGTTTCAGAGAGATACCACCGCGCGTTGAAGGGTTAAGCCTAAATCCATAAAAATACCGAAATATAAACGCATTGTTCAATATTGTTTTGTATATTATATGAACACCATATAATTTTTATATTCCATATTAATATACTTTATTTACTTCAGCCACTTTCTGATGAGTGGTTGTCAGTACAAGTTTTTAAACATTTTATTGTCAGCATTTGTAAAAGTCGACCTTGTGAAAAGTAAGAAAAAAAAGACAAATTTTGTCTACCAGATCTAATTATCCATTAAAAACTACACTGCAAACCTAAACCAAATGCTCTAGCAAAAATAAATCTCTCACCTTCACTATAAACAAGAACCACATGTTCTTTTGAAGAGCAGTCATAAAGTATTCAATTCGTAAACATTCCCTTCCCCTTATGTTTATACAACAAAAACGGTGTGTATTTGAGTAATATTTCATTTTGTGTAGAAGGTCAGGTCTCCATGTATCTCAAATCTTATGGACATAGAATGCCATCTATTGCCAAAAAAATGAGCCTAAAAAATGTTCCAGGTGCTTGGCACGCATACATGTTGTTCGCGCTGTGGAGAGAGAAACGCCCTGGCAATGACTGCGTGTCACTCGTCTGCTTACGGTGTTTCATGCCGACACACATACGTGACGTTTGTCCCAAAGAGGTTAAGTCAATTAATTTATAAAGCCAGTGCATTGTTTTATAAATTTTTGGACAGTAAATACTTAGTCTCTAAAAAAAAGTAATTCATATTATAGATAAAAAGATTAAGAAGAGAAAGAAAATAGAGCATGTATAATATTATATTATTGCTAGATTAGTTAAATAGTAATAAAAATAACACAGAATACATAGTGCAGTAATAGCTATATTTAAATTTTTAGGACTTATAATTATTTAAATTAGGGTTCTTAGCCCTGTTGGCAAAAGCCTATATTTTTTACAAAAATTACTAATTATTACAAAAAATTTACTATCTTTAATACTTTAGTGATTAAGCAATCTATTTTATAAAATAACAAGTTAAATCACTAATTCTATATACTTTATAAATAAATATACTTTTTATGTATTTTTTTATTCACCAATTTTATATACTTTAACTGACTTGGTTTGGTAATTCAGGAAATACCCAGTTATTTGCTATTAAATTTTATTGCTTTGTTAATTCTATAATTATTTGTTTCATATATTGTTATTGAATCATCTCTGTTCTGCAATATGTTCATCTTCATAGATTAATTGCATTTCATATTAATTTTCTCATTTGATAGAATTAATTTTTCATTCATGCATGTAATGTGTTAGTTAGTTTTTAGCAATGGTTAAAGGGCCTGATAAGTTTAAGATTTTAAGAAAATAGTTATTTTTCCTTTTATTGGAAGAGAATTTTTAAGGTTTCAGAAAAGAGTTTACCTTTAATTTTGATTTATAATCTCTCCCAAATTTTAGTCAGATGTAAAAGGGAAAAGCATATTGTGTAAGGATTTTAAATATAAGAATCTTAAATTTTTAGTATATTTCACTTCATTTTTAAAAAACTTCATTGAATTATATTTATAAAAAAATTTGTGATTTTCAAGGAACTGGAAAGAAAATGTACTTTAATTTATGATTCTATTTAATGAACAATCTGAATAACTATTTCTTATTAAGATGAAGCATTTGTGTTATTTGAATTATGATGCATTGAATATTACTTTTTAGAAATATATAAACCTTAATGCTTATGAGGGTATTAAGGACTGTAACAGACGAAGAGCTCAACCTATATATTCACATCACTTTGAATTGTATCAAAGACGATATGGAAGAGGAAAAGTAAAGGTTTTTCTGGATAGTCCTAAGAGGGATTCAGGTAAGTTTTTAGTTTTCCTTATTGCATGTTTTAAATTTATGCACTTTATTTTTATTTAAAGAATTACTACTGTAAAGATTATAAAGTTAAAAATCAATATTTTTCAGCAATAGATAAAGAAATGAATGTACTACAATTTTAATATTTCTCAGCTTTGCTTCCTTTTGATTCTTATTCCAATGAAGAAAATTATCAACCATGTAAAATTTATGTGAAATGAAAGTGAATTTCATCACTCTTTTTTTTAAAAAAAATCAAATTTCAGAAACAGATTATTCTAAATTTAATTAATCTCAGTATTACTTACATTCAGTCTGTGATTTAGCCAAAATCTAAGTTTCAGATCTATAGGTAAGTATGAGTTTGATTATTGTTTTATATATAGCATAATTTTTGCATGTCTTTTAATCAATTTTGACTTTAAAAAAGCTCTTAGACCTTGAAGATGAGCGAAAAGCTCTGAGATATATCTTTGGTGCTATGTGTGACAATAGGATTGGGGAGACAACAGCATAATTTTGAATTATATAAGTTATTTAAGAAAGCAAATATGTCATTAAATTCTTTAAGATTGGTTATTTGAGGTTTGCCTGCCACATCTGTGTGTGAACTCCTCATCCTTGACATTCAGAATTTTCAATTGCAAACCTATATAAACTAGAACTAGGAGTAGGCCCAAATTGAAAAGGTTTGATTGTGTAGAGGACAATTTTAAAGTTTCAACAGTGATTAAATGGAGAATTGTTGCTAAGTGGAGATGGAAATTGAAGAGGGTTTTTGAAAAAGCCTTGGCCCATCCAGGGTTGTTGTATCAATAGAAGAAGAATTACTTACAATCATTATGAGACATAAGTTTAAATGTGCAAACAATATTTATAATTAACAGATCCACTTTTAAATTTATGCAAATTTGAATAATAAATTAGTTTCAACTGATGTAATTTGGTAAGCAATTTTAGAGGGATTTACTAACTACAAATCTCAAATTCATAAGGAAATTTACTGGACTTAAATTTAAAACTGTCTTGGAAAATTTAAATAAATGGCTCGGAAGAACTATTTATATCCCTTGAGACTAAAACAAATTTATTAAAACATTTGCTGAACAGATATTTGACAGTCAATCAAGTAAAAGCTGATTTCAAATTATTTTTAATTAAAGGCAAATGATTTATTTGTGATGCGATGAAATTATTTGTTTATTAAATTATTTACATGCATTTATTAAGAAATATAAAATTATATACTTTAGTAACATAATGGAATACTCTTTCTAAATCTGCTTAATATTCCTAAATGCCATTTATTTGCAACTACCAAATATATTGATTGCCTTAAACATATGCATGCATGTATTTTTTAAATAAAATTTGTACTTTAATTTCTTTAGTCTCTGACGTACCTCTACGTGACCAACCTGGACCTAGCTGGAGGTAAATATATTTAGTTTCATTTGATTTAATGATTATGTGCTACAAGTTTTTTTAATCATAAAAATTTTTTGGATAAGGTATTGCAATTTCTATGTTTTCCTGAGCTTTACTTTATGTTCTTTTTTTGTTATTCTTGTGTCCATGTATTTGACAAAAAAAAAAGAGTATAAAAACATTAGACTCCACTGAAGGTGATAACAACTGTGGCTGCCAATTCTGGAGCATCCTGGCTAAAGAGGATATTGTCCAATGGGGCCATGAGTGGAATTATATCAAACTTGAGTGCTCTTGGGGTGAAAGTTGGACACTCAAAGATATGTTTTGGTGTAAGCAGTTGGATTTCCTGGCAATGATTACACTGTATGTAAGATTTTGTTTAATCAGGATGGATTTTCATGCCCTTGTATTGAGTTCTTGATCTTGCGATTGTGTATGTTATGATTTTTGGGGAGTCAGGTGGGGTTGTGAGTGGTTTCTTAAAGGAATGGGGCAAAAGTCTAGATCTGGCCATAGCATTTACATCAACAAGTGTGATGGTGGTACAAGGTTAGCCATGGTTTCTGGCTTCTTTAGATAAAGAATCAGCACACTCATTTCCTTCATTATTTACTACATGTAGGTATCCATTATTACACACAGGATTTCCTCTTGTAATGCAGCTACTCAAGTAGAAAATTTATGGAAGAGGTGACGTTAGTCTCTTTGTTTATGATGGCCTCTAAAGCCGATTTAGATCCTGAAAAGACTATTAATCCTTCTAAAGTATCCATAGCTTGTGAGTCAGTCATTTGTATAGTTAAGGCTTCTCTAATCACCAAGACCTCGTTGGTGAAGTTAGAGGGGATTATACCAGTGTTAAAAATGTGTTTGAGTTTTCTGCCTTCCGAAAGGAGAGTACCAGTATAGTCTTAGTTGAGAAATTTGTCTGAGGAACCGTCAGTGTAGGCAATTGCCAAGTTCTCTTGAAAAAGCTATATTTCTTTTTTAAATATGAGGTTTGTCCAGAAATAAAAAGTATTACATTTTATCCCTTTTAAAGAATTTCATTACTATGAAAGTAAATTTTTGAGAAGCCTTAAAAAATTGTCTGATTAATATACCCTATTTACTTGAACCTATGCCGCTCTTTTTTCCCAATATTAAAGCTACTGAAAATTGGTTGTGACTTAGAATCAAATTTTTAAAAAATGCATTGGATGGGGCAATTAGAGCATTTACAGGTCTAAAATGTTACACTATTTTTCATTTTCCACAAAGATTTGGAGTGTGGCTTAGATTCGAGTAAATACGGTATGTAAAAAAAAATATGGCATGTTAAATTTTTGTTAGCGATAGTCATCTAAAAATATTATCAAGAATATTTCATCACCTGTTCTAAAAATCTCTAACAGTGTTGAATAGTAATATATAAACATTCAAAATTTTGTAATATATGCTTATGATGCTTTAATTTTTTTATATGTGAGAACTTAAGAGAGTTATATACATTAATGCTTTACTCTGTTTCTACAAAATAAAATAAGTTTTTCTTTTAAAAAGAAAAGTTCCAAAGTAATTATAATAACCTTAAAGAATTATTAAATTTAAGAAAAATGCTGTAATATGTCTTGTTTTCTCTAAATAAATTTTAATTCAAAATATGATTTGAAGAAATCCCATAATTTTATTATCTTGTAAATATAATGAAAAGAAAAATTCATGCATTATTTTATTAATTATAATTATACATTAGTTTTTTATTTTAAAAACAGGAATTTTGCACTATTGAACTCCCAAATTACACTGTTTGGGATATTTTAATTATTTTGCATTTGTGTGTGTATACAACATATATATATATATTACATTTTCGTGTATTCCATAAAATTATGTAGCATGAAAGAATCTGATAGTTTATCTTTATTTAAGTTACTTGTAAGCGTTTAGAGATTAGCTGGAGCACCCATTCTTCCCACAATTTAATTTATAAAACAAAAATTTATCCATCTCTCTAGGTAGTTAGCATAGAATTCTTTTAATGAGTAATCACGTCAAACCTAGAGTAAGACAACATACCCAAAATTTTGAAATTATTGGCCTTTCTTTAATAATTTTATAAATGATGTTCAGTGAATTTTTGTTGGAATACATTTTCTGTGATGATCATTCAGAAAAGTATTGTTGGTCTTAAAAAAAAAAAAAATGAATAAATACAAAGATCTCCCCAAATAAAACATATGTAACAAACATATGCCAAAAATACACAAAGTTCCCTTTTCATTAATAAAGAAAAGGTGAAAATTTATTTACTAATTGTGTAGTTAAAAATTTGTAAAAAAACCAATAAGGCCCGTTTTTTACTCACTTTCCGAGGATTGTACCTTCAAGGTAAAAAAAAAGTGTTATTTTTGTATAATATATTGCTATATGTATACAATTTTTTAATACAATAAAAAGATTTTTAGTATTTTATACATAATGCATGTAATAAAATCATAATCTCTTTAAGGTTTAAAATTTTTTTAAATACAACTGTAGTTAAAAATAATTTTTTTATTATAAAATAATTAAATTAGTTGCATTTTTCATTGTGCAAATTAACAATCTTAAATATAGTTAAATTTGGAACAAATGCTTGCAAAGAAAAGGAAAAAAAAAGAAACTAGCCTTACAGTAGTCGCATATAACGTGTGACATCTGACGTGTTATTATTTTTGTAAATAAGCAATAGTAACTTAAATCTTGAAAAAAAAGGAATCGGGTATGATAGGAAATAATTTTCTATCGAATAATTATATCTTTAATGAAAATTTTATTTAACACCATTAGTAATGAAATTTTTTATCAAAAATAATTATTCTTGTTCAATTTGGGGAAGAGTGGAGACACTATAGACTTATGATAACTAAAATATGACACATACTTTTGATTTCAAAGTATTTAAAAACCGTTGAAAAATAGCGTCAATAACAGTACCACTGTTAGTTGTTGAAACAATCGAGCTGTGTTCATCATTCAAAAAAAGCTCAGCTTCTGGCAAACTGAAGTTAACTTTAAAATCACCACTCAAAATCATAGGAAGCGAGTGATAGTTTTTTTTAAAAGATCAGAACCGCCTTTGGTATATGGTTGAAGTACAAAATGCAGGACATCTTTAATTTTTTGGACCGTTTGAATGTATACGACTACCGAAATCACTGTTTATCCAATTTCAAATAAGCATTCTGCCGCACACATGTCCCCAATATCTTGACTAACAATGCTGTCCACTTGCTTGATGATAAGTACTGTCCATATGAGGAGTCACAACGTACGAGTTGTTCTGTTTGTGATAGATCGCATCACCAGCTGCTCTGGGCCGGTTGTTTAAATTGTACGTAGCAATCGAAGTTTGGTATCAAAACACGTTCATCATTATCTATCTCTGCCAACATGAGTAACGTACAATTTTGTAAAATAGTGTCCTCGAAATCTGTTTTTGAGCCCTGAGACTTTGACAATTGAGCGTAAGGATCGCAAATTTATCCTGGGTGAAGTCTAATTAGACTTGCTGGTATGTGCGAAATGGATTTTAAGTCAGGAAAATTAAACCGAGTTTTTGAATTCGAACCTTTTGAAGTGCTAAATTTAACAATATAAAAAAGACTGGCAGCTTGATGGCTGCTAGAGTTGGACCCCGATGCGAGGGTAGCGAAGAGACACCACCAAGAGCACAGATTGGTAAAATCAAAGAGCGCTCACTTCCCCGACTTCGTATTACACATTTCCTACTTTTTTCACAAAGTCACTCCTACAAATATCCAGCTACTGAGAGAAAAAATGTTACACATCAAAAAAATTGTCAAATGCATTTCTGCATGGTTTTATGTCTTTTGTATTATTTATTTATTTATTTTGTGAATTTAAAAAAACTTAATTTTTCAGAGGCGACAGTGCTCCAATCGCTAGAAATGTGGATATAAAGGTGACAAAAATATGCATTGAGTAACTTCTCAAATTTTTATATATTTAAACAATATTAAATATCTAGATTTAGTATATATAATATGCAGAAAAATCTACATATTAGCAATTTGAATTTTCATTTGATCAATAAGTCAATTATTTAGAACACTATTGTTAATTAATATTTTAAAATTTTATTGCAGGTTCCAACCAAAGATTCAGGTAAAAATTAAATTTGATAAAATTTTCTTTGTTATTTGACATGGATTTATTATGACATTTAACTTCTTTATACTATGTTAAAAAGTTTATAAATCTGATTCCATTTAATATAATTGATATGTAATAAGCACAGTTTTTTATATAAATGGTTTGTTACCCCCCCCCCCCTTATTTAATTATGAATGGTAAATTTTGTTCCTGTAAAAAAATTTTTTAAAAAAACTGAAATTTGTTGTAGGGATAGGAAAAAGTTATTTTTTCACAATGTAGAAAATATTGGTAAAATAGATATTTAGCCTTTTTTTCCCATTCCCAAAAATGTATTCCAGTTAATTATTAATTGTTATTAAAGCAAGTTCAAAGACACTTACTAGAAATATAATGAATAAAATTGTAATGAGACAATTTTGATATGAAAAATAGCTTTTGTATAATAAATGTTTGGGCCTTTTCTGTAAGAGAAACTGTTTATACTTGAATGTGACAAATTTTATTATTTGCATGCCATAATTTTTTTCAACATAAAATTCTTTTTAATTTTTAGAAATAGTATATTCATAATAAAAATAATAAATTTTTGTATATATATTTTTAATTCAAAAAATTATTCATTTGTTATAATTTTTTTTTTTTTTTTTTGGATTTAATGTATTCATCAAACAAAATCGTAAAAGCTTGCCAAGTAATAGAAACATATATTCTGGTTGGTAGTTGAATTTAAAGTAGTTTTAATTACTAAAATATTCTAAAAATAGTTATTTAAATAAATCATTTTTTGAGCATCATATTTTAAAGCATATTTGGGAGAAAAGGTACATTAGGTTACATATTATGATAAATGAGTATTTTAAAATAAATGCTTGAGAATCATTGTTATATCTCTTTTCTGAATTATAAATGTAAATTTAACATTTTAAGAATGGAAACTTCATATTTTAACTGTGAATTTTAAATGCAGGTGTTCCCTGAGAACTGAAACTAAACAAAATTTAAGAAATTATGATTTATAAAAGAATTTCTTTCATTGTCTCTTTTTGATATTGAGCTTACATTTAAAGTATTTTGTGTTGGATTTTTTTTCCATTCAATTTTTTTTTTTTTTTTTTTTTTTTGGATTTATTAAAATGCTAGAGGAGATAAGTAGTCATGTAAAATGAAATTTTCTTCTAAATATTCCAAAAAATTAGATAATTATGTGCTTTGAGAATTTATAATATCAGGGAAAACTTTGCTTGAATTTACAAAATCAAAATTTTTGCAATCATGAAATTGCAAACTTTTGATGGTTTTTAAAGCAAATTCTGTAATATTTCCTTGATAATACAAATTCTAGAAATGTTCACAATTCTGAGATTACTAAGCATTATCAAACTTAAATATTTCCTTGATAATACAAATTCTAGAAATGTTCACAATTCTGAGATTACTAAGCATTATCAAACTTATGGTAAGATTTCAATTTAAAATGATTAATTTTAGATATGAATCATAGTTTTGTGTTCCTATATTCAATTTGTCTGCATATTTTCAATTTTTGTATGTATGTAATCAACGACATTAATCTTTCTCACACACACACATTTTATGTCCTTAATGTATGATAAAATATTGTAAATTGATCCTATATGTAAATTTATGTTGCATCTTGTATTTTTGTTGCATGTTAAAGTAAACCTTTATAGAAAAAATAGCATAGTATATGCATGTTAAAAAAAAATTTTATTGAAAAAAAAAAAGATTTTAGAATATTTTTGTCAATTATTTTTGTTTAAACTCCCTCATTATTCATTTATATAAATATGAGTGCAATTGTTAAATCATACATTAGTTGATATTTAAGTAACTATTCTGCTATATTTTTTGCCTTTTACAATCAGGATCTTCATTCTACACGATTCCTAAGCCTCAAGACTGTCTTGATACATCTGCAGGGGATTATCATTGCATTGTAAGAATTTTTTTAATTCTTGGAAATCATAATTTATATTTTGAGTTAAAAATCATACTGAGTTTTCCATAAGTTCTTGGAAATCTTTTATGCACTTTTTTTTTAAAAAAAACTTTTGATTTTTATTAAACATTTTGTAAATATTTACTATAATTTTTTTCTTATGGTTTTATTTTTATTTCTGCTATAGAAATAGTTTTTAGAACAATTTTTACTGACATTTGCTTTTTATTTGTTGACTGTGCACATATATAAAACTAAAAATATAAATTTTAAAAAAGTATTTAGGTGTTAAATAACCCTAAAAAGAGATATCTGAAATATGCATTATGCTGATACTGTCAATTGTTTAATATTTATCAAATGATAATTAATACTGATGATCTTTTAATATTTTTTACCTACTCATATAAAACGTTTCCTTACCTGATGTCTTGAAAATGTCACAGATTTAAGAACTATTTAGAGAAATTAAATCTGAAAGTAAATCTCAATTTATATGCCATGAATTAAAAAATATTTTAAACTCCTGAACACTTGATAACGCTCAAATTATCATTTGGTGGAGTAGAATTTTTAATGTCAAAGTGTATTCCTCCTTGAATGCAAACTATATTTATTTAATTACATGTAAATATATTAATTCTAGTGCAATATTGCACCTATTTTGCATTTCATGGTTTGTTCAACATGTGTCTACCACATGGGAAAAAATTAAAATTCAGGATTACTTTGCATCAATAACGTTTTTTGTAGCATATTCAAACAAGAATTTTAAAAAAAGTTTAGTTATAAGAGAAACATCTCATTATACTAATTGCACATATATGCTATTTAAAAATTTTTTAAAAGGCAATGCTTTAGTAAATGTACATAATTAACACAGATATCTAAACTTGCATTATATTATTATATATTATATATAATATATTATTATATATTATATTAAACTCGCATTTTTATTTAGAGATGGGGGGGGGGAACCACAGCATACAAATATTGAAGCTTGTTTTAAAAAAATACAAACAAGTGCAAAATTGATTGTAATGATCTAATATAAGTATGTTTGACATTACTTACTCCATAGATAAGAAAATAAGTAAGTAATATATATTTAAAAATTACAATTATTATTTGTTTCTCAGAATTAATCTTACTGTGATCTTAAATGTATGCTTACACATAGACTATAGAGCTAGCAAAGGGCACCTCAAATTAACAGTTATCTTTTATTAATGTGTTTGCCTGCCAGTTGTTATAATATAGGTATTATACACTTATTATATTTTTGGGACCTACAGTTTGCACACCACTGCTGTAGACTACAAATATGCTCTATTTGTACAATTATACCTTAGAGCCAAAATATCTGTGTTGATCTCATTTTCAAGGATGTACTTCCCCCAAATCTTCTCTTCTGTATTTTTCTAAACAGGAAAAGGAAATGGTTGTACTATTTAAGCATATTTTATCTCATAATAAAATAGATAGCTTTTTCCCTGTATGTGCCATCTTATGTCCAAGATTTTAAGTTATCCTTAACTTCTAAGATATTTATTAAGTTGTGTGTTTGTTCATCTCTCTCAGTGACTCATCTCCACTGAAATAGGCTATTTTTATTTTATGTGGCATCTAAAGTTTCCACTTTGTCATTATTTGCCCAAATGCTGACTGGGTGTCATAATTGTCCTTGTACACCCAAGATTGTGAGTTCAACCTTGGCCCAAGTCAGTGAATTTTCATGATGCAAAAAATCAGCATTGTCTATGTCCTATGATTATGCATCATCTAAAAGTGCATGTTTGGCTTGAGTGCTCTTGGGAAAATTAAATTTCGAGAACAATTTCTTATCCTCAGAGCTCAGGTGTCTAGAGGAAAAAAAACTAGACGTTGAGATTACATTGTGGTAATTAGTTTATATCTATATGGGGCCATACTAAAAAGCTCCCAGGTAATGTACTAGGTCTGCAATAGTAAAAATACAAATCTGTAACCCCATTGAAAAAAAATTATTCAATCAAATATATCTTTTAGACTATCTTGTCCTGCCATAGTACAAATTTTTACAACATTTGAATATGTCTTATATTCTGATAGTTTAACTTCCTCGATTATATTTGTTGAACTTCCAGCTTAAATGTGGAACATACATGAAATTAATAAAAATCTGCAGAACTCCAAACTAGCTGTTGAACTTGATAAGAAAAATTTTCAAGCCTTTCCCATGCCCTTTATATTGTCAAGATTAATGTGATCCAATTTAATATAGGTGTTATTTTTGGTTATAATATCGATGAATCGCATTAGATTGTTTTTGGATTTCTAGCTCTCATAAAAAAAGGGCATCTCTTTTGATAACATTGTGTTGCACTTTATAAATGTGCAGTTTTAATAACAAATTTTATATATTTTAACAATATATATTTTTCTTCATTTATTGTTTTATAGCAATTCTATGATACAACTTTTTCCATAATTTATTTTTGTGCCATTATTCTTCTAATTATTCATGAATCAGTTATTTTTCATGTTAAATATTACTATGCAACTACTTGTTATTTTTAACAAAATGTTTGAGAAATTTATTGTCACAAGACATTTGTTGGATGTTCTTCAAAAAGCATAATATATGTAATTTAATAGACTGCATGTAGGTAGTTATAAACTGATTGTTCTTGAATGTGTAGCATATTTAATTCAATTTGTCAATTATAAAAGTATATATATCTTAATCGGAATCATTTTGAACAGAATCCATATTTTGAATTCTTTTAGCACTATCAATGGTCATTTAATCAGATTTATGAACAATTTTATAATGTATTTATTTTCAAGCATAGAAATATTTTTTATCAAGAATTTTTGTAAACAAAATTTTGACTCATTATTTATTAAATTTAAATTGTTTGTATGATTTTAATTCAAACTTTTTTAACAACCAGGTGCTCCAGTGTTGCAGATACTATTAAATATTAATTCTATTTACTGTTTGAAAGAGTAAAAAATGGTAGTTAAAAATTAATGCAATTTATATAAATGTATGCTTATTTGTGACTACTTTTCTTTTAGGTGTGACTTAAATTTGATTATGAAACTATCTGCTTTTTTGTGTACTCAAAATTTTTATAAATTTTTACATTTGTAGATTTGTGACTGTCATATGACAGGCATTTCTGCATGGGAGGCCCATGTAACTGGAAAACGGCATTTGAAGGTATCGTATATTCAATATGATATTTTCTCTTTGATAAATATTAAATTCTTGTTTACAAGTTATTCATTTTCATGTTATTTTTGCAATCTTCACTTTTAAGAAAAATTTTGAGTGTTGGTAGGAATACATGCACTCTGATTTAATAAAAATTTGAATGTGTCCTCACATATAAACAGCAGAAAGACTCACGCCCTCTAGCGGCGTGGAACTATCTCCAGTGATGGCCTAGCTTCGAAACTGTACGGACGTATGAGCATGTGTTCTGATCCCTTTTAATTGTAATCAGTCCTCTAGTTATGTATATTAATGTTTGTTTTGTCCAATAAATGTGTTTAATTAAATAGTGGACTTAGTTAAAACCCATTCCCTCCGTGTCCCTTTATTACATTGGGTCACACCTCTTATAATTTGGCGCCCAATGGGTAATAAGTTTTAGAAGCTTGGCCGTTGCTCGGTATCAATTTTCAGGTTAGCTTATCTTCCATTCTCACCCACAGAATGTTTGGATAAATCTTCAACTGAAGAGCAAGTAAATCTTTTTTCCCCTGAATTTTATTGCAAATATTATACCTTATATAATACTGTTAATATTGCATGCCCAAATGCAAATTGGATGTAATATCCTAAAGAAATGCTCAGTCTAAGTAAATTTCTTAAATTGTTCTGCTTTAGAAATGCATTTTTTGTATGATTTATCAGAATCATTTACTGTTTTCTGTCATAGAAAACTTTATTGAATTGAATTAAAGAACGTCCTGTTCTAATTCAAATGCTGAAGCGAGAACACAAAACAAAATATTTCTGTATTCTCTTTTGTTTACATGATTACAATTTTTGTTTGAAATTATTAATGCTATAAAACTTCTTTTTGTTTTATTATGTGCTATTTTGAATAAAATATTCATTTATATATATAATTTTTAGTATAAAATGTGCATTACTTTTTAAAAGATTAATCCTAATTTTTCTCTCTGTCAGTTAATAATATTTGGTGGTTAAAAAAAAAGAATATATCTATCTCCTGTGACTTATGATTCATTTACGAAAATGTGTTATGCTGAGTAAGCAAAAATAAATCAAATAGGCAGAAGAGAAACAGTTCAAGGTTGTTTGCGAAACATTCATTATAACTCTTGAGTTCTGTGCAATATTTTTTCTTTATGGTATCATTTGGTTTTCCTTTTGAATATAAATCAGACATTTGTTTGGTCTAAGTAAAACTTTTACTTTTGAGTATGTGCTTTTTTTCCTTCTTAATTGATGTATCAATTATTTCACAAGTGTTTTCAGATCATTTTGATATATTTTATTATCATCTAAAACTTTGGTATAGCATTTTTACTTTGATTTTTTGTATTGAAAGTGATATGAACCAAGACACTTTTATTTTTTCATTTTTGTGATTCATAAAATGTTTCGAACTGCATATTATAAAAAATTCAATTCTTTTTGTGGCATAATACTGTATTATTATTTTATTAATAATATTTGTCAAGTTTAATTTTGAACTTTATATGCAAAATTTAACATTTAAAGTATAAATTTGTATTTAATTCTTGCGGAAAATGTTTGCAATATGTTTTCAACCGGGGGGGGGGGGGCACCATTTATAGACCACCCTGGTCATGAAAGAAGTGCCGCCCTGGCAATCGAAAATTCCTGTGATAAGAAAAGTGTATTAACCGCCCTGGTCATAAAAGAAGTGCCGCCCTGGCAGTCAAAAATTTCCTGTCATAAGAAAAGTATATAGACCACCCTAGTCTCGTATGAAGTGCCGCCCCGGCAATAAAAATTTCCTGTCATAGGAAAAGTCTATAGACCACCCTGGTCTCGGAAGAAGTGCCGCCCTGGCAATCAAAAATTCCTGTCATAGGAAAAATGTATAGACCACCCTGATCTTAGAAGAAGCACCGACCATAAAAAATTGTGTCCACATTGGATACACAAAATAAACATATTCCAAGTCCGTCAACTGCTTCAACAGCTCATTCTGATTCTGTCTCCTTGCCGGGACGTCATCAGATCCACAGGGGGAGATTGTAACCCCCTCCTCACATATAAACAGCAGAAGGACTCACGCCCTCTAGCGGCATGGAACTATCTCCAGTAATGGCCTAGCTTCGAAACTGTACGGACGTATGAGCATGCGTTCCGATCCCTTTTAATTGTAATCAGTCCTCTAGTTATGTATATTAATGTTTGTTTTGTCCAATAAATGTGTTTAATTAAATAGTGGACTTAGTTAAAACCCATTCCCCGCGTGTCCCTTTATTACATTGGGTCACACCTCTTATAAATGTATAATGAAAAAAAATAATAAATATCTTCTGTTTACCTAAAGGGACAATTTTCTTTTTAAAAAGAACAAAGTTAGAAAAACTATACGTTGTTACTATTATTGTTATTTAAACAAATGTAAAAAATTTCAATCAACCTGTATTATGTAGTTTGATTGCACATGAACAATTAATTATGTTCTTACTGTTCAAGAACTTGAAGACAAGTATCAGTTTGCAAAACCATTCTAGAATTTTGCTGATTATGATTTTTTCTTCGGTAAACGTTTGTGTCACAATTAAAGAAAAAAGTTCTTAATTTTGTGATTTCTTTCTTCCATTGTTTTGTTCTTATTACCAATTTAAAAATTAAACATGCGTTTTCTGTATTTTTTTTATTTATTCATTTATTTTTGTGTTCACATTTTTTGTGAATTATTTGAACACTTTTATTCCCAAGTTCTATTAATTGTTTCTTGTGTTATTTTTTTTCTCTTACAAAACAATAAAAAATGTAGCAATGTGGTTTATGTGTAGAGATATATTTTTCTGATTTTAATTTTGAATATAATCTTTTTAAACTAGGCACTATTAATCCTTGTTAATAATATTTTGTTTTTCTCTCATTTCAGAAAATTAAAAAATGTCCCCAAGGTTAGTTTAGTTCTTTAAATATTTGCTTGTTCACATTTTTTTCACTTTTTCAATAGAATTAATTAAAATATTATTTTAAAAATATGTCACTTATTTTTTAGGTCCAGTAATCAATAGTAAGTTTGTTGAGGCTCCTCCTGGTACTGTTTCCGATCTAGAAAAAATGTTGGAAGATAGAAATACAGATCCTACTGAAGTTATATTTGGTATGATGTTTTATATATTACTTTTTTCTTCTAAATAAAAGGGCTATTTTAAAGCTTCAGTGTTTTAAATCATACATTTATTTTGCAGTTATAAGAACGTAGAAAATTTTATCTAGATATGTTTCATATTTTGATTCTTATACTCAACTCTGAAATTGCTTAACTTTAATTGTTCATCATTTAGGTTTCAGCAAAATTTTTCTTTAGAATTTTTAAGCAAAAAAAATCTGAAATTTGAAGTTGAGAGGGTTATATGAAAATGTATTGTGTGAGGAATATTGGAATTGGGTTTAAAAATTAATTATTAGACTAGAAAAATATTCGAAGTGATCTCTTTTTAAGTCAGTTTCCATTTTAAAATTACTATGTGTAATAATGTGATTAATATTGAATTAACATTTTGAATTAACAAAAGAAAATAAATTTTGTCAAGTTTTAAGGAATTTTGAATTGTAAAGTAAAAAAAAAACAAAACCTACAGGTTTTGTATTTTTTATGCCCTTATTACAAATATCAAACCTCTGTTTTTAAATACTGAATAATTTTTCCTTTATTTTATCTAAACCGTTTCATCTCATTTCAGTTTTACTTAAGCTATTCTATTATCCTGGCTACTCTAAAACAAACTACCTGTCATAATAAGTATATCAGTTTTTCTACTTCAGGATAAATAGTCAGCCTGGTGGTTTAGAGGTAGCATGTCTGCCTCGTAAGTCCAAGGTTGTGGGTTGGATCCCGACTGGAGTTGATCAATTTTCTAGATACAAAAATCGTAGGCATGCATGGCATGTGATTATGTGGCATGTAAAATATAGTATCAGTTTGGCTCTGGTACTCTTGGCAGAATTAAATATGGTAATATTTAGCATTTGATGAGAATTTGAGAATTTAAAACATCAAACTCTCAAATTCAAATGTCAAAAATTTGATAGTGGGTTCCACCACTAGATGGTGCCACTACTTAAATGGTTCTCACACTTGAAAAACTTGCCATGTCTGCAATGGTTAAACTGTCTAAAGGCAGCCCATTTGGAAGGAAAAATTTCCTAATTTATCATCATAACGTAATGTTAGATATCAGTCACCAATATTCATATCAGCTATTCAACTATGCTGTAACTCTCTTGCTCTCTCTTTTTTTTTTCTGTACAAGAGGGTGTTGCATCAGCTGCCAAATGTTGCACGTATGATTGCATGGTTAATAATAAAACATTTTCCATGAACATTAAACTGCTGCTTTCCATCTTGGTGGTGGTGGGACTAATTCCCATCTGGTCTAGTGAAACTAGGCCAGATCCATGAGTCCATAAAGCTTCACAAAGTCTAAGAACAGCAGGGAGGAAGCAACAACCTCACATGAAAATCCCACACATTGCAGAACGTGCTGAGGAGAAAAAGGACTGATCACACATTTGGTGCAAATTGGGAAGCTTCTTTTCCCACCTTCAAAATTCATGCACCTCAGGTGACCAGTCGAAAATTACGAGAATGCTGTCTGATACAATCTGGAACCCTTGAATGATATGGTGGATCCAGGATGTCTTTGAAAATACCATGGGTGTACAGGAGGGACAACCCAGGTTCTACATATTAATTCTTTAGCCCTGGAGTAGATCTTGGTTTACTTAAGGACCATATGGTCTTCCGGGTCTACAGGATCACTGGCAGCTGCCTTCGCAAGATCATCCACTTCTTCGTTCCTGGGTAGGCCTACATGAGAAGGGACCCACTGTAAATGAATAGGGTGCCGATCTGAAAGCTGTTTAAAAAGGTGTAGAATACTCCTACTGGTGCTGTCACCAATAGATGGCCAATTCGATAAATGTTGGATTGAAGATCGGCTGTCTGTCAGGATCCAAATTTCAGAATGAATTCCACACATGATAACGATTAGCTCCGTTCTGAAGACAGAAGCGTGATCAGCATTTCTTCTCTGAATTTTGATGATGCGGCAATCAAAACTCCACTGCCAGTAGTGTTTGTTTCTCCCTTACTGCCATCAGTATAGATCTTCACTGCATCCAGTGGAATCCCATCAATCACCTCCAGAGCCAATTGCTTTAGAAGTTCGGGTTGGTCAGACATTTTATTGACATTGGTCCTTAAAGTAGTATGGAACGGGACCCCCTGGAGGCCAAGGACAAGGTTGATAAAGGAAGTCAGGCAGTGGTGCTCCACATTAAAACTCGGGTATTGTGCAAGTGCTTGGGAGAAGGGACTATTGCGTTTCAACCTTTGATTATCTGTCCAATTTTTTAAGTATTGAGAGGTTCTGTGTTGATCACCATAACTTAGCAGTTTCTTGAAGTACTTGGTCAAGCAATAGCTTCTTCTCATATCTAAAGGCTGAAGGTCCTTTCCATCTTAATATTGTTTATTGAGCCCCAACATTTAATTCAAAACAGTTTTTGGATAATGTGTTGCTCTCGATGACATTGTTCAAAAACAACAACAAACTTTACTTATAGAATCTGTTATTACACAAAAGAATCAACACACACTCTGTAGTCTTTTATCATATCAGGTTTGGAACCTGTACTTTTAAGTTTTTTAATAGAAAGTCTCAATTAGACTACCTATGAACGTGGAACGGTACCCAATATTTAATGTTGATTTATTAATTCCAAATTCTTCTGTTAGTGAAAATAAATATATTGACTAAAATTGAATGAATGTATACTTAAAAATATGTTTTAAATGCAACACATTTTTAAATTATTATATAGATTGAGACTACAGGTTTGCAATAGATAGCATTATGTTTGTTTTGTTATTCTTTTGTCAATGACTATAATTTTTTGTTTGTTTTTGAGATTTGGTAGTTGACATTTTTGAATTACTATAGACCACCCATCCAGTATAGTGGTTAGTGACACTGAGTGCTGTGCCGTTGGACATAGGCTCGTATCCCAGAGAAGGCATGGATGTTTGTTAATGTATAATGCCTTCTCTGCATTAGTCCTCTCGTGAGGGTGGTGGAAGGAAAAGAGATGTGGGCAGCTCCTAACCACCCCCCAGAGTGTTCTCCAACAAAATTAGAAGTAGAACTGAACCAAAAGGTTCTGTCACCTGCATGGTGCTCAAAGCTACAGCTAACAACAAGCGTACATCTAGTCCCTTGCAACAATGAATTTCAAAGGCCTCAATCTGACACCATTGATCAGGTGGCATTAGCAACAACAGGTTACTATAGAAAATTTTGCAGTAATGTTTGCAGTCTAATCATAAACTGTTGGTTTTAACATGAAGTGCAAAAATAAACATTTTTGACATTTTACTTTTTTCCCCTTTTTTGTAAAGGCAAGAAAGTGGCAGAAGCACACCAAGATATTTGTGAAGTTGATCTTTTACCAGAATGCACACATCAGAATTCGTTATAAAATTTTGTTCTGTAGATTTTTCACTTAAAAATGAACAATGCTTCGTTCAACCTTTTGAAGTGGATTATGACAAAATGAAAACCATAATTGAATCGAATTGTCATATAACTGTGCAAGATATTGCAAAAAAGATTAAAACTGTAGCACACAATTGAAAATCACATAAGATTTCTGTGACTTGTTAAGAAGTTCAATATTCTGCATGTATTGAAAGAAATTAACAACTAATCAATACTTGCAATATGTACTTCAAACAATGTAATAAACTCTTTTTTGAAATGAGTTATCATTGGTGAGGAAAATGGATTGTATACTATAACAATAAAAATTATGGTCAAAATGGGATGCATTTTTACCATAAGCAACACATATGAAATTGTTGCAGTTTGATTGTGAAGTAATGTTACATCCTCTATACAGCTTCAACCTTTCATCATTGGGTTATCTTTTACTTTAAAGTTTACAAAACTTTTTAAGTGGTAAAAATTTCAGTAATGATAAACTCTAATTACACTTGGTTGATTTTTTTGTAGATAAAGGCCAGAATCTCTGTATGCGGAATTATGAAATTACTAGACAGACAGCAAAGGGTCATTAAACATAATAGAATACATTTGACTGAGTTCATTTTTTTTTATATAGAAAAAATTGAAATTACTTTTTTGCAAACCGTATAAAACAAGCTGACATTTATACTGTACACATGTTGAAAATGATGCACGCTGATGATGGTTCGTTTTTGTTTGGTTGTGTAAACTGTGACAAAAGTGTTTTTAATTTTTTCTAATACCACAGCACTAACAAGCTGGCTCTGTGATCCTTGCATTATGTGGTGGTTTTGAATAAATAAAAAAAATTACTAATTGATCAATGTATTTATGATACATATATGTTTCTTAGATATCTATGAGATAATCATTATCCAAACAGCAATGGAAGAATTTTATAATATTCTTGAATTTGTCTATTTTGTGTGTAGTTAAGATATATATATATACATAATTTTCATATACAATTGAACCCTGATTTAACGAATTCATTGGGACTGAACATTTTGTTCATTAATTCGGGGTTATTCATTATATCTGGGTTCAAACAAAATACAAATTTTTTGTTCTTATCTTTTAGAATTTCTATAATATGCAAGCACAAAAAAAATATTCATAGTTAAAAATTATACATTTTTTATTCAAAAACTAAAAATACTGTTATTGAAAATTATTATGCATTAGTAAATTAGAAATTTTAAAATACTGACTAATAAATGTTTGATAATCTCTTTGGGATTCCTGACTCGAAAGAATTCTTTTTTCGACTTTATATAGAGAAGAAAATACTGCATTATTTGCATCCTGCTTCATGAGGTATATTTTCACAGTTTCCAAACAATGTAAAGCATTAAAAAATGTAACAGTTTTGAGAAAAGTTTCTTTATCAATTTCTGCATCAAAATCGTTCTTCATCAACAATTTCCACAACTTGAATTGCACAGATAGGCAGTTCATCATCAAATGTTTTGTAAGATCTTAAAATATCCCTGCGATGTGGAGGGAATTGATGAAAGACAGGAATTTTCTATCGTATCCGAAATTCATACGATAGATTACACTCATGACTTATCTGCACTTATAAAGTCTAATGATTCTAATAGCACCTTTTCCCATTAAGATTTGCTGCAAACTAGAAAAGTTTTTTTCTGTTCCGAACACACACAAAAAAGAATTGTCATTTGAAAAAAAAATCCAATTTTTTCAAATAATACCTAGTTAAAAAAAATTCCAGCTGTTGAAATAATCGTTAATTTTTGGTTTATTATTCGTTAAATAGGGGGTTTTTATCTTCTTTTTACTCGGAGACCGAGAAAAATTTGTTAAATCAGGGTCTGACTGTATATACAAAAGTTCATAATTTTCATATATATATGAAGGTACATAATTTTCTTGAACTTCTGAATAATATTAAAAAAATGTTTAAAGATGCCAATTTAGATATTTCTTTTTATAAGAACCTTGACCTATGACTCTATTAGATTTGTAAATAATAAGAGCTTGAATGTTCTTTCTAAACCAAATGAAAAACACTAAGAATTTATTTCAGAATCAGTTATAGGGGTAAATACAGTTTTATTATCATACATGCTTGCTTTATAGTTTTTTATATCTATCTTAATTTAAAATACTGTTTTGATAATAAATAACAAAATAGAAACTGTAATGCTTTTAATTACACAAATATGAAAAATCTTTCTTTTTGAAAATAATTTTACTCACACAATTTTAGTGAAAAATATTTTAATTAAGGGTTCATTTCATTAATATCCAAATCATGCATTTTTATAGGCTTGCAATACATCCGTGAAAATCGAGGTGAAATGGGAAATCAATACAATTGTTTTCCTTGTGGTAACTGCTCTTCTGCCATTGATATAATTCCTCATGTTATAAGCTTGAGGCATAAAATGAAATGTCTGGTAAATGCTTTAATTATTTTTATTGTTATCTTTTTTTAAAATAGGTATACGATATAAATTTAGTTCAATTTTTATGTATGTTAATTAGGAATGTAAGTATATATTTTTTGATAAAATGTTAGAAAATGTGTCTCATCTTTTTTGACATAGTATATACATTCCTCAAGAAAAAAAAATATGATATGTGATAAAAAGGGCATTCTGTATTTATTAAAAGCCATGCAAGATAAGACAAACTCTAATTAGGAAAATTTTGTAAAAAGTGAATGAGAAATCACCTTTAAATTTTCAGGCATGTGTATATAATAAATGAGAAAGTGTAGAAACTTCAAATTAAAAATGCTTGAAATAATTATTTGCCACTTGTCAATAATGAATGCATTTGTTTATGCGAAGAAAAATTAAAATCACTGTGTTTTTTCTAGAAAATGTATTGCATCTTCTATTCTTGAGTTAAATGAAGGTTTTCATCTGTTAATTATATTTTGAGAAAATAAATTGATCTCTAAAATATTTAAAAAAAAATTTTTTTTTTTTAATCAGAAAATTTGTTATTTTAGTGCCACTTTGATTTTGCAACTTTTTTTTTTTAATAATGCTTGGTTTCCCACTAAACAAACTTTCAGATTTAAAAAAAATTTTGGACAAATTTTACATTTGGATTAACAAAAGGATTTTCTGCATTATTGCTTTTAAGCCCTCAAAATTAAGCTAGATGTTAATTGAAGAATATTGTTTCCTTTGATTCAAATAACTAATCAGTAGTCCCAAATCTCATTCAAAATTATCAGTACTATATCACAATTCAATTTTTTTAAGAAAATAGGCTTTTTCTTGAACTGTTATATTTTAAATCATTATGAAAAAATAAGTAAATATATGAAGAATTAAATGAATTAATATATATAATTTCTCAAATTTTTTTTCTAAAAAGGCTTTTTTCTTAAAGGTAAATAGCTATAATAAAGCACATTTTTTTAAAAATCACTAGAGCGAATATTGCAAAAAATAACTTTTAGGTTAGAGAGTTCAGAAATTATTGCATGCTAATTTTCAAATAAGTTTGTACTGTGCAATCTTTATTGCATATTTTGATTATTTCAAAAAAAATAAATGGGTTGCTTTAAAACAGTGGTGATCTTTTCAATGGAGAAAAAAAAGATTTTAAATGCTATGATATCTAGAGCATAATGTTAAATGGAAAAATTTGTAAATGAAAATTTTGTTGGAGGAGGGCGGGGGGGGGGGACAAATATAAACAACAATATCTATTTCTAATACTCAAAATTCATGTTATCTGATTCTAAGCAGCCTTTGTTAATATATATATATAGAAGTATTTACCAAAGTAGTATTTTTAGTACCATAAAATCCGGCATATAACATGCACTTTAAACACAAAAAATAAGATAAAAATTTGAGGGTGCGCATTATATAACGGGCAAGGGCGTAACTACCTCTGTATCAACGATACAGGGGCCCCAACATATGTAACTATAGTACCACTAACAAGACTTTCATTTCTAAAAAGGGCACAAAAGAAGTTTTGTTATGGGGGCCAATTCAGAACTAACTACGCCATTGGCTTCGGGCATAAAAACGATAGCTTTAATAAATTATAGTTTAAAAAAAACTAAAGAACACATTTTTATACTGATTTGAACTAAAAAGTAAAAAAATAATTCTTAATATACTAAGAATAAAATGATGAACGAGAAAACTAATGCCATTGGGGGTAAAAACGTTCGGGTATTCTATAAATATATTAATTGTTATAGTTTCTAACTTCTATTCTAAAATCCTGAGTCAGTGTAATAATGTAGTACAAAGCACCCCACGCTTTTACCCCAATGACATTAATTTTCTCGTTCATCATTTTATTCTTATAATTAGAATTATTTTTTTACTTTTTAGTTCGAATCAGTATAAAAGAGTGTTCTTTGGTTTTTTTTAAACTGTAATTTATTTTTCATTTTTTAGTTCGATCTACAATAAAAGCGATTTTTAAGTTTTTTAAACTGTCATTTATATTCATTGTTTAATTTGTCCTTGAGTTTGATATTTGGAGCCGGAATTATGTGACTGCTGGAATTAGTCTTGCTCTTCAAAGGATATTAATTAAAGGGTCTGAAGTGTATTTATTCTCTCCGTTTACAGGACCTCGAATGAGTCCAGTATTGTTATATTAGATTCCGTTTCTATAGAACAGGTCAAACAATTAAAAGTGTGTTAAGTAGAAAAAGTTTGAATTAAAAAAATTTAATTTACCATCTTTTTATAACGGACTAAAAAGTATAAAGTTCCTCCTTTTCGTGTTTTTTGTTCTTTTTTTCACATTTTTATGCATTGTCATCTACTTCTGAGCTATGGTCCAAATTTCAAATCTGTAACTCATCGGAAAGTCACACAGTTTAATCAATTACAAAATTCCACCCGGACAGACATTCAAGAAAGCTTGTTAATAATAGCATGGTAATATTAAGTGTCAATCGTACTATCCCCTTTTAAACATATTGCTATAATATTAATTTGTATTATCACTTCCAAACGTATTGCTTTATAAAAATTAAAAATATTTAGCAGTTAAAAGCTAAATTTTTTCCCCCACATGAACAAGCTTTTTTTTTCCCAACAGAAAAATGTTTATATTATAGTAAGATATTGCTAACACCCACCCACCCACCCTCCACTTTCTCACAAGGAACACATTTTTTGTTTGTTTTCTTTGTAATAATCACAAGTGCATATTTTACACTTGCATATAATTAGCTTTAAATTAAAAACTCGCTTTAGAGTTACACCTTAT
This sequence comes from Trichonephila clavata, assembly GCA_019973975.1. NCBI lineage: Eukaryota > Metazoa > Arthropoda > Arachnida > Araneae > Nephilidae > Trichonephila > Trichonephila clavata. The sequence continues at coordinate 249,421 of BMAO01021958.1, forward strand.
TCTTTTAGTTGCTAAATCTGGAATTAGTCGCACATTTGGAAATGGTATATGGAATTAGTTGCCAAATCTGAAAATGGTATATGGAATTAGTCGCCAAATTTAAAAATTGTATATGCAATAAGTTGCGATATCTGGAATTGTTGCCAAATCTGATTATCGTTATTTCTGACGATCCTGATAAGGACAATGGAGCAAAATTATGAAATTATTGTATTGTCATCGGTCCTTGACAAGTGTGCAAAATTTCAAATTAATCTGATCTTTTAAAGTGGTAAAAATTGAGTTCTAAGATTCCGTTACATACAAGTGAAACTTATAAGTGTGTTAAAAATGACAAAAGTGATGAGCATAATTTTTTATTTCTATACATATCAAAATGCTGTTTATTTAAAAGAAATGACATGCCTTTTGAACTAAAAGAGTTGTAGTTTTAGAAGTACAGTAGAACATCATTTATCCGAATCAATTGGGACCGGACACCGTTCAGATACACGATTGTTCGGATAACCGAAAACCATATGCGATCCATGCAGTATATAAAACTGGACACTTTTCGTATTTTGAAAATCATCACATACAGGAAACGTGCTTGAAGGAAAAGCTAAATAGGGGCAAAATGTCGCAATTTTACCTTTATTGCGGAAAATAATTACTTATTTTTCACTGTAGCATTGTACACCTTCGTTTTTTCGCTACAAGGTCTCTGATTCTCTTGAGCAGCAGTAGTTGAGTAGGACAACACTCTGATTGTTGTTCGAACCCCTCCATAGCTGTCTCTAACGCAGAAAACACGTCAGCATTTGACTTTCCACCATTATAAAAGTGTGCTAGAGATGCTCCATTTTCTCCCTTCGCGAGATGGTTCAATATTTCAAGTTTTGTCTCTATGTTCAAGATGTTGCGCTTCTGTTTTGAATTCGAAGCCATAGCAATTCACAACTCAACGAAAGAGCATGTATGCACCCCATCACTTGGAAACAAACAGACCTAATATTCCACGCAGATGTTTACCAAGTCATGCAACTGAAATTCCCCAAATATTCCTCACCTTAAGTTTTCACGTCACTTTTGGCCTCACGCATAACAACTGTTGAGCATTGCACTGTTTGAAAACATATTCATATCCAGGACATAAAGTTGACAAAAATAAACTGTTTCGGATATTTGACATTTCGGATAAACAACGTTCTACTGTATACTATTTTTTTAAGTCTGAGATAATACATCAACTAAATTACTTTAAAACTTACAAGAGCATTGTATACAAACATTTCAAATTTCTTTGTAAAAAAGGGAGTGCACGCTAACGGCGGATGTACCTCAAAATTAAAAAATGCAGCTTGAAAAAAACATAGGTGTGCATTATACACCAGTGCACTTTATATGCTGAATTTTATGGTATAAAAGTTGTCCTTTTTTTTTAAGAGAAATTTATTGCAAATTATACAAGTCTCATAAATAAATTTAATCTATTTAATTAATGTTCATTTTGATTTTTTAATCTTAGTCTACAAGAAATCAGCAATATTTAAAAACTAAAGGGAAAAAATGTAGCTTAATGTTAATTGTGATATTTAAAATTTTCAATAACTATTGTAAGCATCTTATAAATAATAATTTTGATTTGTTGATGAGATAAATATAGAAAATGAGCAATTTATTATTTTTTATAGTTAATAATTATGTTTAAATTATTTAGGAGACTATGCATTCCGAAGGAAAGGTGAATAATATCATGTCCATAAAAGCTCTTCAGGTTAGTGAGTATTGCAAAGAAAATTTGGTTGATGAAGAATGTTGCAAAGTATTGAGTAAATTTGGAGCTGGCAAACCAGTTGTTTACATTGCAAAAGGTAAATGCTTTACACGATAGGGTTTTTTTTGCAGTTTAATAGAAAATGTATTTATAACAATCTTTTATTGATTACATTAAAACATTTAAGTACCTATTATCGCAAGCAATGTTAAGTACCTATCGCTATCAATATTAAGTACCTATTATACCAAACATTTAAGTAGTATTATTGCAACCTATTGGTGACATTATATGAAATGAAGCACATGATTGCCAATTCAGTGCATATGACACATGCGAAATTAGGGTTGCCAACCTGGTGAGTTAGCTTGAACATTGACGATTGTTGCGATAATATGTTTGTACGAAGCGTTATTTTAAAATTTTCTTTTTACATTTACTTTTTAATTAAAAAATGTGTGTTGTTAAATTTTATTTTGTTGCACAAACCATTTGATAACGATCGCTGAGAACGTAATTGGTAATTTGCACCTAGTCTTGCCATAAATTTGGATACAGAAATTTGAGATTGTTCTGCAATATTTTTTAGATAATTGTTGTCTTTCATACATATTGTGATGAATCAATTAGAACTTTGACATGTTGAACAGAAGCGTGCTGCAGATATTTTTCTGCATCAAAAAAACAAAAAGTCCATAATTTTTATGGCTTTTAAAACATTTAGACACCAAAAGGTTATTCATTTATCAAACCAATAAAAGATTTTTTGGGATTACATAGTAACTGCATCGTCCACACTCGCTGAGACCACCAGCTCTCGCCAAAGCAGTGAGGTAGAGAATTCATAAAAATCCTTGTCGAAAGAAGATTCCTCTTGTTAAACATGTCAAAAAGTACAGTGTGCTGCATAATAAATGAAGACCATAAACTTAAAGGTTATTGGTGAATAACTGGCCATTTTCTTACAAAAGAATTAAAGCACTAGAGCTATCTTATAGTAAAAGCAGTGTGTGTGTCAGTTTGCTTACAGTGGCCACAGATGAATTCAACTACCAGAATGACCATGTACAGTGAAAATCATTTAACACGAAACTGAGGGGACTGAAATATTTTTTCGTGCTAAAAGAATTTTGTGTTAAAGGAATTAAGTTAAATTTATATATAAGAGTACATTTTTTTACATATATGTATATGTTTTTTGCATAAATTTTATTAGTATCATTCAAACATTTACATAATTTGCTCTTTCTTTTTTTAAAAATAAATATTGTTGATAAAGTAGAACTAGCAATACCAAAAATCTGCACAGATTTTCATTTTCTGTTTTTGATCAACTGCCTTAAGAAGCTTCATCTTCATTTTAAGTGAAAAAGAAGTTTGTTTCCCCACTGAACTCTTTAGCATTGTGCTCACAAAAAAATTCTTTTAAAATAGAAAAAATAATGCGAACCAAACTCATTGAATTTCATTCACACTGCAATGTACTTGTCACCAAATTTCAAAGCCAACTGATGAGTGATGAGATGTTTTTATGTGGCATTTGTAGGGATGGAAGGTGAAAGTATAGCTTAAGGGGGCACATTAGGTCTTTGCAGTCAGGTGGCCAACACTCTAGGATCAGTCCTGTTGACAGGGTCCATGTGGTATGATTATGCTGCATGTTAAACAACCTTGAGTGCCTGTTTGGTTTGGGTGTTCTTGTCAAAATAAAATTCCCAGTACAATTTCACATCTTCTGAGTTCAGGTGTCACCCTCTGGGGAAGAAGCTGGGCATCAACATCACATTGTGGCAATTGATGTCTACATATATGGTGTCACACTAAAAGGTGGTACAGCTCCCGAAGAATATACAGGATCTGCAGTGGTAATTACTAATCCACTGCCCAATTTGGAGGGGGGGGGAAAGGTAGTAGAGAAATAATAACTGCCATTAAATAAACCAATATTATAAGTGTTAATGCATTTTGTAAGGTGGTTTTGTAGAGTTTTAGAATCCATTGAAGCTTTTCTGCGAGATTTCATTTCCTTTTTAAATATGATCAGCTTCAGAGGTTCACTTTCCCTTACAGCATTAACAATTTTTTAAATCTTATTTTTATGCCTTTCATTAATTCTTTTTCCATTAAATTTTTATTTAAAGGATACAAATGTGTTTTTTTTTTTAAATTTTCCTAAAGAATAAAACAAACAGTAATTCTTACTTCCATAACTTTAACATAATGTATTTAAATTTTTAAAAAAATTATAATAACAATGCCTTTTTATTGATTTTTTTTTAAGTTCCTTTCATATGATTCATGGATTAAAATATTTTTTTTTAGATCCAATCACTGGAAAACCCATCCAAAGATTGTGAACTAAATCAAAGAGGAACACAAAAAGGAATCTTACATTTCATCAGAAGGTTCTCAAAATAATAGAACCTTATTTATTTTATTTTGTGTGGTTAATGATCATGTTTCAAAACCAGTTCAGTTGAATTAATCTGGATCATGAGGTGAATCTCGGCCACAGATTTTCAAAGTATTTCAACCACTTATATGTCTAGTATTCACCAATCTGAAGACATGTTAAATTGCTTTCAAATCAATATAACGTATAATCTAATTACATTTTTATTTGAAACTAGTATATAATGCTTAACATCAATTGTGTGAAAGTTTTAAAAAATTGAAACAAGCCATTTTCAGAACTTTTTTTTGAAATTTTAAGTTAAAACTAGTGTAATAAGTTTGATAATTTGTAATTTGGTGCTATTGTACTTTTCATAATAATCATATATTCGTTTTAATTAAGTAGCCAATTTTTTTTTTTTTATCTTTTTTAAATGACAGATTTTAATTGAAATAAATTTTATCTTTTATCATATTTTTTTTTTGTTCTTATATCTCTGTGATTGATGTATCAATACAATACATAGTATATTCACAAAATTGTTTTAGGTGTGAAAGGACACACAGTTTGTAAATACGTTCATATTGATACATTTAAATTCTTCATATATATGATGCACTATTTTGGAATAGGTGTGTGTAAGCATTTATTTTTAAAAATATTTACAATTACATAGAGCATTCTTCATTGAAATTGAGATGTTATAAAAATAGTAATGAGTAAATAAAATTTCATTTTTTAATTCATATTTAAAAAATTGGAGCCATGTTTATATTTAATTTACAGTTTGAGTTTTATATACATTGTTCCCATATTAAATCTTATTGAATGTATGTCATTTTACATTTTTAAAAAATGAGATTAATTTTAAAATTTGAACCTTTGATACACATAATTTGATTTTTTGTTCAAATAATTGTTATACTTAATTATTTCATACAATTGTTTATGTGCCAAAAAACGCATTGTATCAAAAAAAATTAACATTATACCTTTGGAACTACTCTAGATATTTCCCAAATTCCAAAATAAAACAATAACTAATTAAAAAAGGAGCTAAATTCATCATGCAAAGAATCTAAAGGAAAATTGAGTAACTTTCCCGACTTTCATTTATATGCTCCCCTCAGGGGGCTCACCTTCTTTAGGTGAGTACGGGTGTCACAATCCCGAGGTGCCCTAGTGATCTTTTCCTTTTCCCACGGGGTTTACTATCTTTGGTAAACACGGGCTTCACGAACCCGGGGTACCCTAGTGATCCTTCTCTATTTTCGACCCTCTTTCTTGTCATTCAATTCATTCTTTCTTGCTCTCTTCCCGTCTAGACCCCAGATATTAAAACAAATGTTTGGCGCAGTATAGCCGAAATCGGCTCTTGCGCCAATAAACCCCAAAATCACTCACTCACTCATTCATTTATATGCTTTGAATTCATTTCATATTTTTATTTATGTGGCAAAATTTTTACATTTGCTAGTTGATTGTTTTGTGTCTTGATCATCATATTATGTTGAATTGATTATGGACTATAAATTAAATACTTTTTTGTATGCATTTGTGCAGGAAATTTGTACATATGTATTGTATTTTTTTAAAATTTTATTAAAAAGACTTAAGTTCTTTTGCTAGCAATATATGTTGCATTATACAGTGAAAATTGCTTAGCAAAAAACTGAGAGGACTGAATTATTTTTTCGTGATACAGGATATTGCAAAAAAAAGGAAAAAAACCATATTCAACAAAGTTAAGTTTATTAGAGTACATTTTATGTACATATATATGTATATATGCATGTATTTAAAAAATCAATTGGAAAAATAACATTCACAAGAAGTTACTGAAATTTAATACAAAATTTTCAAGTGTTTTTGAAAAACAAAACATTTATTGAATTTTTGGAAAATAATCTGATATTTTTCTATGCATTGTCTTTTTTTTTTTAATCAAATTGTTCGATGTCCTCCATATTGTTATTCATTTCATCATTGGAATTTGCATCTAAATAACTGTACATACTTTCATTATGTTCTTCATTTTGGATGACATGGAAATAGGAGCTGCATTATTCCTTTCATTTTTTTTCCATTGTAATCTACATCATTGATATTTTTTGAACATTGAAGAAACTCCAACATATCTTTGCCATAATTGGGGCTGTACACACATTATCATCATCTACTGCAGCAAATTCTTCCAACAATACAGTAAGATAGTCCAATAATACAGAAACTTTCTCACACTTCGACTGATTTTTTCTGTATTATGTTCATTTCCAGAAGGGAAACCTTTTCGTGTTAAGAGAAAAAAATACAGGTAAATATATACTAGTTTGTCGGAACTGTTGTATTATTTTGTTTTAACCCCTATTTCTTAATTAGTGTTTTCACGTTAAACTTATTTCATATGAAACTTTCACTTTTATATTCACTTTTTTTTCTTCTTACTTATAAAAAAATCAATATTATTTTAGTTGTATTTTTTCATTCTGTTGTGTTTTAATATGAATTCTTATTGAATTTTCAAGAATGTTGATAAATTATATATAGTTTTCAATGTAGAAAATATATTTCTAATAATTGAAGTTTTTGTTATCCAATTTTTATATGACTTTGAATATGTTCGAAAGCATTTTATGTGATTCTGTTGTTTCAATTAATATGAAGATCATGCCATCTTTGTTCTTTTCATGTATTTCTCAAGTATTAAAAAAACAAAAACAATTTTGTTATATTTGAAAAATAAATTACTTATTTGTTGGGTGTTGAGTGAACAAATAATTTTAGCAGTTATGGAGCTACAGTTATTACGTCTCATACAATTTTATTGAGCATTTAAATGTTTTGCTGACATTTTAATATTTAAGCAATATATTTTGATAAAATTTATCATGAGTTTTTTGAAAAAATCACTTTAAAATTTAAATAATTATTGGAATTGTTTCATTATTTTTATTTTGAACTGTATTTCAGTTTGTATTTAAATTGAAAATTCTTTCTTAGCAGGTGTTCATACAAAATTTAACACACAGATAGTTTCCAATTTGAAACAACTGTGTGAAAGGGTTTAATTTATGTTTAGCAAAGATTGACTGATTTTATTATTATTTATTTTTAAAAAGTAAAATTTTACTAGAGGAAAGGTTAGTAAAGAAAATTTATCCTTCAGACCTATCAGATTATTTTATTTTCCAAGAAGTTGTATAAAATGTTATATAACTATAAAATATTTTATAAATTAAAGTTCATGTTTTAAAAATTTGTACCTTTCAGAAGATTTGGGTGAAGGTAAAATAATCTATCAAATCCAAAATGATTGAAAAAAAAATTGGTGGGATTTCCTTTTAAACTGAGTGTTATGTAATAGCTCTGAAGTTCCACACATACATGGATGAATGAGAATTCAAAACTTAAGGTTTCTTACAATAACTATAATTTTTTTTTTATAAATTTTAGAACCCCAATAAAAGCTACCTGTAAAATAAATTACCTATAATATTGCTACTTTGATTCAATTGTATTTTATTATGAAGCAGCATCTTCATTGTTATTAAACCTTTTTGCTATTTTGTCAAAATAAGGTGGATTTTTAAGTTAAAATAAGAAATTTCTTCTTTGAAATAATTTTTAAAACTGTGTTAATTTACACAGTTTTAAAAATTGTTGGTAAGATTAAAGTGGAGTTATTTTTTAGAGAAGAATTATATTTTTTAATATGATTTTTAAAGGTGCCGTAGTAGTTAGTGACCCTGACTAATGTCCCATTGGACCTCGGTTTAAATCCTGGAGAAGGCATGGATGTTTGTGTTGTTACTTACGCCACCTGATCTACAGTAACGTCAAATCAAAGCCCACGGCAATGGGCTAGCTTTTTACGCCTTTTGTTAGCCGTAGCTTTGAGCACCATGCAGGTGACAGTGCAATTTTTCTCAGTCCCACCCCCAAATTTCGAGGGAGAACACCCTGGGGGGCCTCCCACCTCTCTTCCCTTTCCGCCAACCTCACGAAAAAACTTGTGGCTCAACAGCTATTTAGGGTACGTACCCCCATGCTGCAAAGTCACTGCACAATTACAAACATAATGCCTTCTCTGGGATTCGAAATCAGGCCCAATGGCACAGCAGTCAGCGTCCCTTACCACTATACCAATGGGCAGCATGGATGTTTGTAAATGTATGGTGTCTTTGTGGCAGGTGGGTACTCTAAATAGCCATTATGTCGTCTCATGAGGTTGGTGGAAGTGGAAGCCCTAAAGTGTGCTCCCTCATAATTGGGGTTGAACGAAGCCAAATCTGTTGGCTTCGTTCAACCCCAAATCTGTCCACCATATGGTGCTAAAAAGTATTGCTAATGACAGGCGTAAACATAGCCTGCTGTGATGAATTTTGTGGGCCTTGATCTTATGTGTGTTACTGTCAATCAGGTGGGGTAAGTAACAACATATAGGTCAAAATTGAAAAGGTAATCATCAACGTTAAAGTAAAAAGTATATTGTTTGTGATGATCACTTTTATATAAAAAAAAACTATTGAAAATCTTCTTAAAAAATATTACATACTTTAACATAAGGAAAGTATAAAATAATAACAGATAATTTATTTCTGGTTTTTTTTATTTATAAATAAATCCCCCACCCCCCTCTCTCTTATAGAGTGGTCTTTTAAATAATTTTGCAACAATGAGATGAAATTTTACTAAATAAAATGGTTAACTTTTACCTATGTACATTAAGTTAATGGCTTGAAGTTAATATTTCTTTGTAAGTATTTTATTACTGTTTGTATTATCATATATAATTATTTTCTATCAAAGTATTCAAGGCTAATAAGCTCCTCTTAATTGTGATTTTTAAAAATGTCATTTATTTAAAAAATATCTCTTAGTCTAGTTAAATTTTTCGGATTTTGGTTTAAATTTGAGTAGCATCAGACAATCTCTGCTAGTTTCTAATCATACTTATACCCATATTTCTGATGAGTTTTTAGTCACCTATATATTAGAATGAACCAGAGTTAAAATGATTTAAAATTAATGTTTATAATAAAGTTTTTTTCCATTGTCATGAATGAGGTGAATGATCCCTGATGACTGACTTTGGGAGTTTTCGTAAAAAGTTTGTGTGGATGTGCGCTTGTTGTTATACAAAAGAATGGGATTACTCTTTTCTAATATCCTTTTTATTATCTCTCGCGAAAACAATACTAAAAAGGCAGTAAGTCCTGTTCAATATTATGGTTACAAATTGGCAATAAGGCGCAATTTTCAGTTCACTCAACTACAAGCTTTTCCTGAAAATTGAAAGATTGCATTTTTTCCTGCTTACAATATACCAGTGGTCTTCAAACTTTTTCAAGTCACTGAAAGTGTTTTCGTAGAACCCCATTTCCACACACATACTTCAAAGAATATATCTCAAAATAATATGTAAAATAGATCAACATTTGCAGGTACTTTATGTAAAGGCATTCATGTAAAAAAAAGTATTGCATTTATAAGTAAAAAATTATAATTAATGTTTTTAATATAGTTTTTTCATTGATAATTTTTTTTTAAATTTGTGATCCAAGTGTCACCTATCCATGCGTTATATTTAGTGACTGGAATATTTGCTTGCTTTTTTTCACCCAAACTGTCAAAATCTAGTCTGTTGAGATTAAATGCAACCACACACAGTACTTATTTTGTTTAATTTGTTTTTCAAGCCACTTATGTTGAGAAATATATTTCCCTTAAACACAATGTTCTAAATGGCATTAAAATGTTTATAGCTGTGTAAGAAATCCCGTGTATTTTGCATGAATTCACAACTAAAAATTTAGAAGCTGTTATTGCTTAAATTTAGATTTTAACATTGAATCTGTTGATTTGTTGATAAGTTGTTTTCTCTCCTCCATTGTAGAAGTTTTCTCCACAAATGCAAAAAGATGCATTTTCCATTAGAAAACTATTTAGTTTTGCAAGAAATTGTTTTAACTAACGAGTATACAATTACTCGTCGAATCTGAGATAGTAAACAATAGAATATTCACAATCTATTGGGAAGTACATGTATAAAGATAGAGCATTTTAATAATCTTTTAATATGTTATAGTAAAAATTTAAAAATTAATGAATAATAAAGCTATTATATATAAATAAAATTTTCAATTTTAATGAATGGGGGGGGGATGAGCTTTAGATACTTGTATCTATTCAAACTTAATAGAGAACACACATAAACCCTTTTTGCATACATATTTATTTCTTCTAGATTTTTTTTTTTGTGACTCGTGTAACCCCAGGGTTCCATGGAACACAGTTTGAGGACCACTGCAATATACTGAATATGCAGTGGTCCTCAAACTGTGTATATTTATTATGTATTCTAAAATAGTTGTTAAAATCTAAATTTGTGTGATTATAGAACTTTCCTAGTATCCTATTTGTGTTTGTAAGCACATTTTATTTGAGGCCTGACCATAGTATAATGATAAATTATTTGACAAAATGTCTACAGAGGAAAGGAATCTGGCAACAGCCAGATAGCAAATGATGTCAATGTCTTCTTTTGAACGTTTCAAGATGTACGTTTGAGAATAAATAACGAGAAGTTTTATCATTCCATGTCCAATAAGTGTTGATTTTTGTCTTAAAATTGCATAATGAATGCCCCAATAATGAAAATATTTACTCAAGAAACTAATGTTTGTTTGAGCATGAACTTTGTTGATTCAATTTTGCTTTTGGGTTTTCCCTTGTTGTCATTATCTAAGAATATTTATTTTTTGTGCAAATTAATCAAACTCACAAAAAGTATCGATAGTAGGTTGCTTTATATAATATTCTTGGAGATTAATTATACTAACAACTATTGAAAGGAAAAAATGTTCTTAATCATTCAAATATAAAATATCTGAATATTTTCGAAGAAGGAATTTTAATCGGTACTCTTGCGTATTATCGCAACCTATCGGCGACATTATATGAAAGGAAGCAGGTGATTGCCAATTTAGGGCATACGAAATTGAGGTTGCCAACTTGGCGAGTTATCTTAAACGTTGGCAATTGTTGCGACAATACGTAAGTACCTTTTAATCAGTTTATAAATGACAAAGAGTGAATTTTGTGTTATGGTCTATGATGACGTGGTAAAAGGTTCGAGGTAACAGTTGTACTTTACTTTAGTCTGCTGTAATATATCTGTTAAAAAGAAATCGCATGTGATTGATAGATTTAACATTTGCTTCTTCAAAACAGACATTATATTTTTAGTAAATGTGTGTTTAATACCTGAATTTAAGACAGAATTCAGGTAGAATAGCATTTACTGAAACATTTTCAATTACTATGAAATATATTATAAGGAGCTAAAGTGAAGTTTGTTACCGGTGACGATAATAGATTCTGAGACCAGTAGTATCCATTTGAGTTAGGAATTATTAGAAAGGATGAATGTGGGAAATTTATGTGGTGCAAAAAACATTTATCATCAATTTTTATAGTAAAAATTATAACTTAGTAATTATATGTATGAATGTATTCCAATAATTAAAATTTTTTATTGTTGCTGTGATTGTTGAGTTCAACGCAAAGTGCTGGGTTGTTAGGACATACTGGACAAAAATACATAGTCTCCAGTGGCGTAACGTACACCCCCGCTTCCCAAGGGGGGGGCATACAAAACACCTGCCTTTGCAGGGAGGCCCTAATATTCTCCGTTATGCCACTGTTAGTCCCCTTACGTTTTTTTGCTCTGTACACATTCGACACAGTTTTGTACTCATCCTTTTTAGGGGAGGGGGATGAAGATGTTCTTAGTAATGAAAATCAGTTTTGTATATTTGTATTATAGTTGTTGTTTTCTCTTGCATTTTTGCCGCCGCCATCAAAATGCATAATAACTGAATCTCGAAATTGTTGCATCTTTTTATTCCCTCTACTTCTTTAGTTATAGAACTTGTATGCATTCTGCAAAAAGATTTCAAAGTAGGGGAGAGCAATTTTCTTGTACCAACGAATGGTTTTCCTGATGTCTGCTAATTATTACTTATCGGTCCATTTTTGTTATTCTGGACATATTCTCTGAAAGATTGGGAATTTTCAAACCACAAGTCAATTGGCAAGACTGCATTATTGGGTGATGACCGTTGTCCCCCCCCCCCCTTTGTCTAGGCATAGGCCTATCACCATAAACCATCATTACTTGTTTAATCGAAATGTGGCAGTTGGTCGAGACGATTTGGGCCTAGGTTTGTTAGTCACGCACATTTTTTGTTTCAGATAACTGTTTGTACGAGTACTGTCTACTTTTAAGGGTCACATGTAGGGCCTACTTTTACAAGAATTCTTAAGGCTTGCTCTAGTTCATAGGTTCCCAACCTTTTTCTTTCTTCTGGAAAGTTTACAGAAAAGCTTTTTTCTCTTTCCGGAACAAACGATTACTAAATTCTCATTCAATTTGTTCAAGAATAAATTATACCTTTGAAAAAAACTAAAAAACAAGCTTTTATACTGAATCGAACTAAAAAGTAAAAAAAAATAATTCTTAATATAAGAATAAAATGATTAACGAGAAAATGAATGTCACATTGTGGTAAAAGCGTGATGTGCTTTGTACTACATTTTTACACTAATTCAGCTTTTCGGAATAGAAATTAGAAACTATAACAATTGATACATTTATAGAACACCCCACGCTTTTACCCCAATGACATTCATTTTCTCGTTCAACATTTTATTCTTATATTAAGAATTATTTTTTTACTTTTTAGTTCGATTCAGTATAAAAGCGTGTTCTTTAGTTTTTTTAAATTATAATTTTTTTGTTAATCCGCCCAAGTCCCTCCGTGCCATCTCAACGCCCCTTAATTTTCTCTGGGTCTCTTACCGCCCCCCTGAAAGCCTCAAACGCCTACGTTGAAAGCCTATGCCCTAGTTGAATGTATTCAAATTTATTGTTTGGAAGTATAGCAACATACAGCAATGCTATTATCCCTCTTAAAAGAAACCTTTTTAATTAATGGATATCCGAATGTTTCCATTTCTGTGAGATACTCTAAATATTGATTTATGAGTCATTGCTTTATCCAAAATATCTTTGGAAGTTAAGATACATCGGTGATCAATATCAAGAATATTCCACGGATTATTACTTTTTCATATCCTCTAATCCAGTTATCTTCAAACTGCGAACCATGGGGCTCCACAAGCCATACCTAGAGTTTCCACGAGTCACAATAAGAGATCGCAAAAAATTTATAAATATGTATGCAAAATGGATTTTGGCTCTCTATGGAGTTAAAACGACCACAAGTATCTGAATCTCATTCCAGTCAGTCATTTAATTTACAAGTAACTTTATTTTGTGATATTTTTTCTAACTTTTATTATAATACAATAAAAAAATAGAACATTTTTCTTTTTATGTATTACCTACTAAATTGTGAAAATTCTATTATTTACTATCCCAGGTTCCACGAAATAATGGAACGATTTTTGAAACTGTAAAATCCGATCCAAAAAGCAATGATCGACTTAAACGTGCAAATTAATTTTTCCGATAGCGAATTCGATTTAATACCTAGAACTGTGTATCAGCTCTACTTCCAATAAAACTGGTTAGGCATTATGTCGGAGAGATTCTAATTTATTAACACCGGTGGTCTTCAAACTTTTTCAACTCACCGAAGCCCTAGAACTTGAAGATACTTTCGTCGAACCCCTTGAAGTAGAAAATGTTTTGGTGGAATCCCTAGGACTAGAAAGTGTTTTCGTGGAACCCCTAGAAGTAGAAAATGTTTTGGTGGAATCCCTAGGACTAGAAAATGTTTTCGTAGAGCCCAATTCCATACATATACTTCGAAGAATACATCTCAAAATAATATTTAAAATAGATTAACATGTTATGGACACTTTATATAAAAGCAATTAAAAATGTCTTAATTTTTTTAAAAATAATTACTTATTCATTATTTTAATTTGCGATCCAAGTGTCATCTATCCATGCATTATATTTAATAACAGATATGTATGCTTGCTTTTTGTTTTCACACAAACTCGAATTCTAGGTCAATTGAGAGTAAATGCAATCGCATAACATATTCTGAGTTTAATTTGTTCTTATAGTTTGTTTTTGTGGCCACTTACGTTGAGAAATACCGTGTACTTTGCATGAAAGAATTTGCAACCTACAATTTAGGAGTTGTTCTTGCTTAAATTTAGATGTTAACATCGAATCTGTTGATAAGTTGTTTCCTTTCCTTCATTATAGGTGTTTTTTCCACAAATGCAAAAAGGTACATTTTCCATTAGAAAACTATTTAGTTTTGCAAGACATTATGCTAACTAACGAGTATAAAATTATCTCGTGGAACCCGAGGCAGTGAACAATAGAATATTTACAATCTAGTAGGAAGTATATAAAGATAAAACATTTTAATATTTTTTTATATATTTTAATAAATGTTTTAAAAGTGTTGCAAAATGAAGTTATTATACATAAAATTTTTAGTTTTAATAAATAGAGGATAAGCTTTAGATACTTATAACTATACAATTTTGCATACGTATTCATTTCTTTTCGATTTTCTCATTGTGACTCGTAGAACCCCAGGGTTCCGTGAAACACGTATTGAAGACCTTTTGAATTAACACTAATGCAACAATAAATTTCATGTTGCAGTCACTGAAAGAACAGCACATATCACTATCTGAAGAATTATATATTATACAATGAAAAATCGCACGAAGAACAAAGGCATACCGAAATAAAAAAAAAAATCTTGGTATTTACATGATTTTAAAAAGAAAAGAGACTAAAACCAGTTCAAATTTGATCAAGTTTATAGTAAATTTTCTTAAAATATTTTATCCACATTCAAAAGAATTCGGTACAGTTATCGAAGATGATGAGACACTAATGTCAATAGAGAGAGGGAATTGTCTCTTGAACAAAAATTATAGAATTAGCGTTGCTAAAAAAATTTCAACAACCGTTTTTTGAACCGTTTGATTCGAAGAAATGTATACGACCACCGAAATCACTGTTTGTCCATTTTCAAATAAGCATTTTGCCGCACTTATGTCCCTAATATCTTGACTAACAATACACAGTCTACTTGTTTGACGATAAGTAATATCCATATGAGGAGCTACAACGTGTGAGGTGTACTGTTTGCGATAGATCGCAAAAAAAGCTGCTCTGTGGCCCGGTCGTTTAAATTGTACGCAGCAATCGCAGTCAGGTATCGAAACACGTTCGTCATTATCTAACCACGTCTCTGCCAACATGAGTAACGTACAATTTTGTGAAATAACGTCGAAATCTGTTAGGTGAGCTCTCAGACTTTGACAATTGAGCGTAAGGATCGCAAGTTTATTCTTGGTGAAATCTAATAAGACTTGCTAATATGTGAGAAGTGGATTTAGAGTCAAGCGCAAATGAAACCGAGTTTTTGAATTAGAATCTTTTGAAATGCTAAATTTAACAATATAAAAAAGGTTGTCTGCTTGATGGCTACTAGAGTTGGACCCCACGTGGATATATCTTTACAAGATCCAGCTGAAGGATTTAGCTTCTCTGATCCTAAAGCGAGAAAACAAAGATCCCACGGCCTAGACCACAGGGGGTGAAGCCCCTCCGGAATGAAGGAGAAAAAACAGAACTTCACTGCGAGGGTAGCGAAGAGACACTACCAAGCGCGCTGATTGGTCAAATTAAATAGCACTTGTTTCCCCAACTTCCTGTTACACATTCCGTCCATTTTTACGAAATCACTCCTACACATCTCCAGCAACCGAGAGGAAAGATGTTACATATCAAAAAACCACCTGTTTTCTTTCTTTTTCTAAAATTTCTGCTACCGATATTTAAGATCTTAAAAAATACCGGTATTGTGAATTTTTGTCCGATATTGCAATCCCTACATACGAACATGAGCAAGAGAATAAAGTTGCGATCAACAATTAAGTTTTAGAAGTAGTACAGTTTAAAATTCCACATTGAAACGAGTATCTTTATGCTCGTACCTGTCAGGCTTTCACCACTTTAGTATGCTTAAAACACTCATTTTTGCAGAATTTCTGTCGTCCGCTGACTGCTTTCATCCCTACAGCTCTTATTTATCGTTTTATAAACACAATGACCGGAAAATAGGTAGACAAACAACATGAAACTTTCGATGTTATTTGGTTTTTAAAAAGTGCGAGGTTTTATCTCTCCTGTGCATATATCGTATTTCATTAGCTTCTGTAACCTAATTCAGTCGCACGCTCGATTTCATTATGCGAAACATTTATTTATTTATTTGCTTTTTCTACAGCAACTTTCTGGAATTTTAACTCATTTGGTGCTTTGGATGCGTTTGTATTTCCCACGCTTCATCTTGCCGAACCATTTGGTTTTGTTGCATGTTACAGTGAGTGAGTGAATATTAACGTCGCACTTTTCAGCAACACGAAGGCTTTTGGCGACGGTCCGCGTAATTTTGAATCATGGTCAAGTGACGCGGACGACACCTGAGCTGGCACCCCTCTCTCCTAACTGCCAAACCAACGGGAGGACGTTTGAGCTCTCGACAGATTTAACGTGCATCGCGCCCCTACACGGTGGGTCTTCAGTGGTACTGGGATCGAACTCATGACACGCTAGCCATGATCCGATGTTTGCAGACCACGGCCACTGCATGTTACAGAACTGTTTAACAAAGGTGAAGTAATAAAGTTTCTGATGTATAAAAAATTAATTTGATTGTACTAATGTATCTCAAAAAGGGAGAGTGGGAGTTTCTTCACGAATACGTCACTCAAAAAATCTACACGAGGGCTTTGGGCGATGGACCTCGTAATTTAGAACCATGGTCAAGTGACACCTGGACTGAAACTCCTCTCTTGATGTCCTTACCACACCAACGGAAGGATGTTTGAGCCTCGGCATATTGAACGTGCATCGACCCCCTCTACACGGCGGGTCTTCAGCGTTACAAGAATGATGGTGTGGAGTGGTAATTAGGAGATGAAGGTGCCAGCTCAGGTGTCGTCCTCGTCACTTGATCATGGTTCAAAATTACGAGGTCCGTCGCCAAAAGCCCTCGTGTAGCTGAACAGTGCGACGTCAATATTCACTCACAAGGCTCGAACTATGACACGCTGGCCACTAAGCTACCGCGGTCACTTATCAAAATTTGAAAACTTAATGAATTGTTCGATGATACAGCCTCAATTGAAATTTAACTAAACGGCAGGAACGAATTTTGTGGGGAAAAAAAACATAGCGATAAGTATGAACAGAGCTGGATAATTTGTACAAACGGGGGTTGTACGATTCTCCGCCCCAGTGGCGTAACGTACACCCCTGCATCGCGGTAGGGGGGTAAGGTTCTTGGAGGCCCAAAGCCTGACTGACGCCAAGTATGTATCCTTTGTAAGATCCGGTTTAGGGCCCCAAACCTGACTTTGCTGGGGGGCCCCTAATCTTCGTTACGCCACTGCCCGCCCCAGTCTATTTAAAGAAGAAAAAAATTAGAAGTTTATATAAGTAGGAGTTGTGCTTTTGGTCATTTAGCATTAGAAAAAAAAATGCTGTTTTATCTTTAAAAAATTGAGATGCTTGCTGACATTTTCTAGTTAAAAAGCTTGAATCCATATAGAAAAGGAACCTCAAAAATTTTAAAGCGTTCACGTAATCGATGATTATCGCTTGGTCATCTTGAAGTTAACTACTAACTTGATCGTTAACTTCTGTAATAATTTGTTTTATATATATAAATATAATCTAAAAGTATTAATTAATATTTTCACTATATTTTTTATAAAAGAGTCTTTACTATAAAGTGATTACTTTCTTTTGTGTCTCTATGTATGAATTTAAATTTACCTTAGTGTGCACAAGTTTTTGTAAATCAAGAATTTCCCATAAGTACTTTCCTCGTCAAAATATCTTTATCGCGAAATTTTCTTCGCATTATTTTAATGATATTTACGTATTTGCTTTGTTTTAAAACATTTAAGATGTTGCTTATCTTTTACTTTGAAAATTTGCTAAAAATGTGGATCCCGCGGTTTTTTTAAAAAAATTTGCAGAGGTATGAACACCGAATCTCCGCTTCTTTTATAACATTGCAGCAGTCTCAAGAATTTTTTTGACCTAGATCCAAAAAATTAGACTATCAACGATGAATTATACGTGGTTATGCAGACGCCGCACTGAAAATTTGCTGTGCAGAGAGGCTGAAAGTACAGGGTGGCTATAATTAAACTGCAAGTGTTCAAGGGGTGCTGGAAGGAAAACCACTGGGAATATTCCAGTGAAATTTGGTATCTATACGTTTTAGAACATGCGCAAGTCAAATATGCAAAGAAAAAAAATCGCCATTTTCACCCGATAGATGGCACTGTACCGTATTTCAAAGCTCACCGGTGGCATATAGAACTTCCAAAACTGATGACGGAGCATAATGGCATTCTAAAGGCGGTATCACACTTAAAGTTTCCGTGCAATTTTTTCACCCAACTTTTCGCCGAATCTAAGGGGGAAGAGTTACCGTAAACAAAACGACATGCTCTTGCGTCAGCCACGCTCTTTCTCCACATTGAAACATTACTCGCTGATTTTTCTGCTTCAAAAACGACCATCCAATATTATTTCTTTTATTTCGCTGGCGCTTTTGTTTATGGGGGTAAACAAAAATGGAGCATCATTATGTTTAAAATATTATACGCGTTAAATATTGTACGCCATATCTGATGCGAAGCTACCACCGTTACCGCCATCTTGTTTACGACGTAGGGCGCCGAAGAATCCCATTGGCTGGAATTTCAGGCAACTTTCTCAGCTTACTGGCAAAAAGTTGTTCGGAAGCCATTGCTATGGCAACAGAGTAAAAATTGCACCAAACGTGTACGTGTGATAAGGCCTTAAGAGGCAAAAGCGTCATTAATTAGTTGTACCGCTGTTGCTACTACGAGAATACGGGTAGCAATAGCGGCGCAATTGCTACCTGGGGTCCCGTCGGGACGCAGCCATCTTATGCTTGGAATAATGCCCAAAATTCTCCTGTTTCTTCAAATTTAGAAATCATATTTTTCAATCCATTGACACACACTCATTGGACCTCTTAATCGTTTTATACGCCGGTAGTCTTACAGAGTAGCTAAATAATTGCTACCATTCTGATAGAATATCTCCACTGACAATACGCGTTCCTTCTTATTCAGAGTCATGATTGACCATTACTCAATGAGAACTTGTTTTTATACTGTTCGATGGGCTTAAAATTCCATATATGCCGTCGATAAGCATTGAACACGGCACAGCGTCATCTATCGAGTGAAAATGGCGATTTTTTTTTCTTTGTATATTTGACTTGCGCATGTTCTGAAACGTGTAGATACCAAATTTCACTGGAATATTCCCGTGGTTTTCTCTCCAGGACCTCTTGAACACTTGCAGTTTAATTATGGCCACCCTGTATAAGTTGATGGGCTGTGGAAATTTCGGGTACAAGTTTGGGCGCCGTCCTCCTCACTTGACCAGATTCAAAATTGACGTTAAAAAACTGTCAATCATTCACATCTTAAGGTATGTACCAACAGAACCCAGGACCTCGTCTCGTTCTCGACCACAACAAGATCATTATTGTTACGTAGATCAGGGTTCGAGGCGATTTTATGCTATCAGTCTGAATGAGAAAGACAGTTCTTCAGGAGCGATAAAAATTTATTGTAGAAAAATAACCCTTGAAATACAAAATACTGCAGCAAAATTCACTTAACAAATCCTGAAAGATCTTCACTCCTTCTACAGCTCTCAGACGCAACTATCAATGTCTAAAATACAGGTTTGTTGAAGATTATTATCAAGCACTCGCTCGTCCTATTCAACAGCCGAAGTAATAACTAAACGCTAGTCGACTCTTCAACGGTCGAAACAACACAAGCTGAACTTCAGCGAGCAGCTCCTATTTATAGTCTGCGCAGATTTTCTCGAAAAATCAGCTTACGATCTTGATATTATTAGATTTCTCCTGTCAGAAGCATCCATATGAGCACCAAGTCTTCAAAACGATACCGATTTGACTATATCGCCAAGTTTCCATTGAATCGCCATTATATAATGTAAGGAACGGCGTTCTTTACCAATATTGCAATTTTAGCATAAAATAAGTACAACTGAAAGTAATAATGAAAGTATTAATTCATCCAAATATAAGTTATTTAAACTATTTTAAGAATTCATTACACAAAATTCGTAACATTATGATAAAATCATTGCTTAAAGTTTTTTCCCCAATGGGTCTGCATTTTAGCAACTTAGCTTTTATAGACATGACAAGTCCCCAAATGTGAGAGACATTTCATGATGGCACCATCTAGTGGAGACCTCGCTACCAGATTTGGACGCTTGAGTTATTTTCATTCAAGCTCTCGTCGGATGCTAAATATTGCCGCGATTTAATTTTGCCCAGAGCACCGAAGCCGCAAATTGATACTCAAGAGATTTTGTACATGTCACATAATCATATGGCATGCGTGCCTACGATTTTCGCATTCAGAAAATCTATCGACTCCAGCTGGGGTCGAACCCGCAACCTTTGGCTTACGAAAAGGTTTGCTACCTCTAAGTCACTGGAGCCGATTCGCGTTAAAAGTTATCCCTTCTAATATTCTCCGAAACACTGGGAATTTCGAATTACAGTAGAACGTCGTTTATCCGAACGTTTATTATCCTTACCAAAGTCCGCATACGTTTTCGAACAGTGCAATGCTCAGCAGTTGTTTCGCGTGAGGCCAAAAGTGACGGGAAAACCCAAGGTGAGGGATATTTGGGGGATTTCCGCTGTGTGATTTGGTAAACATCTGCGCGGAATGTTAGGCCAGTTTGTTTCCAAGTGAGAGGGTGTATACGTGCTCTTTTGCTGAGTTTTGTTTATTTAGAAACCTGGATGGCATGCGATGCAGAAAACTGTGGATTTCAAATTCTAATTGATGACAAGATTGTGACTTCTATGAAAAGAATCCGGTCTTGTTGATGATGAAAAGGATGAAGACAAGGACAAAAATAACGAAAGTATATAGCATGGGTCCGTCAAATGCTGACGCGTTTCTGCGTTAGAGACAGCTATGGAGTGGTACGAACAACTATCAGAGTGCTGTCCTACTCAACTACTGCTGCTCAAGAGAATCAGAGACCTTGCAGCGAAAAAACGAAGGTGTACAATGGTACAGCGAAAAATATGTGATTATTTTCCACAATCAAGGTAAAATTGCGACATTTTGCACCTACTTTGCTTTTTTTTTTCAAGAACGTTTCCCGCATGTGATGAATTTTACTATTCGTATAGTATCCGGTTTCATTTACTGCATGAATCACTTTCGGTTATCCGAACAATAGCGCATCCGAACGGTGTCCGGTCCCAATTGATTCGGATAAACGACGTTCTACTGTATAGGCCAACTACAACAGCGGCAAGATTGCGTTATTATATCATGACTGTCATTCATGTCAGGCCTAAGCCTACTTTATATCATCATCATTCCTTATTTAGTCGAAATTCGGCAGTTGTTGGAGCCGGTTTGTGAGATAGTGAGTCATGCGCATTTATTTTACTGTTTGCACGAGTGTTTGAGTACTTATGAGTACGAATACATTTGTCTACTTTTAAAGGTTGCAGGACAGGCTTGATTTTGCATTAGATGCCCAGGGCCTCAAGGAGTCTTAAGACTTCATTGTGGTCAACCATGTTAATATCGAAGGTCTTTAGATCATCTTGATAAAAAGAAAGTTGAGAGAAATTGCAAATTTCGTTGATGTTAGGAATCTTTTAAACTTGCCCATATTTGAATCATTTTTGGAATTTCTGTTACATTAAGGAAGTCAAACTCGCGGTCTAAAACGAACATTTTTGTGGCCTGGCCAGTATATTGGCATACAATAATATATAACAAAATTTCTCCCGAAATAGGAAAGATAGTAGCAGAGAAGAAATATCACGTGTCAGGACGTAAACATTAAATTTTTCTTGTTATTTTATATATGTTTAGTATAATGTACTATTATTCAAAATAAACTTACGTTTCTATAAATATTGATTTTTTTTTTGACCCACCTAAAATTGAACCATGTTTTGTTTCGTCCTAGATTGTTACTTATTCTTACCGGTTGGATTTTTATGCGAGATATGTTTGAAGTACAAAAATGTTAATAGTAATCAAAGGTCTTTAGATCGTCTCGATAAAAAGAAATTTAAGAGAAATTGCAGATTTCGTTGATTTTGGGGAATCTTTTAACCACCCTTATTTGAATCATTTGGGGGGGGGGGGTTTCTGTTACATGTAAAGATAACACATTCCTCCGTACGATTTTTTTAATTCTTCCCCATCTATCACCTCTTAGTGAAAAATTTATTTTAAAAATACCTACGGACATTATAACGCTGCAGGATATTGTTACTTATTCCTACCGGTTGGATTTATGCAAGATATGTTAAAAGTACAAAAAATACTGGTGAAATGGTTTAGAACAAGCATGAAAAGCTTACGACTTTCCTTGTATTTTTGTAATTCATCTAATGCCATAAACATTTTATTAAAAATTTCGTAGCTCTTAAATTTCTACCATTTTAAATTACATATAATTAGTAGAAGCAAATTACAACATTTGCCAATGTGACCCCAATTTATATTTGAAAACATAATTTAGTGAATGTATTGTGAGAGAGGAAGAGAACGTTTTTTTTTTCTCCCTTTCATTTTTCCGTTGTTCAATTCTTTTTTAGCATTGCTGATTTCAAAATAAACCTGTTTCCAAACAGCATAAAATAAGCATGAAGGTATTTTTGATTTCTCTGTATTCCTCATAAACTTTGCGTTTGGTCTATGATATCGTCTTTTATATTTGGCCTGCTTTTAGTGTGTATTGAATCGTTAATACTTAATGCGAGTGCATCTTAATATTTCGAACGTTCTTTGACATTTCTAGGTTTCAAAAAGTCCCTAATGTAATATGACGAATGCCAATAAAATATTTTGATTATAAAACCTAAAATAATACTTTTACCAGGAAAGAAGGCCGCAGTAGCTTAGTGGTCAGGGTCACGAACTCGTGGCCGGCATGTTATGGGCTCAAGCCCTAGGGTCACTGAAAGCCCGTCGTGTGGAAGGGCTGATGCTCGTTAAATCTGTCGAGGCTCATTTCCTCACGTTCGTGTGATGTGGAAGTCAAGAAAGTGAGTTTCATCTCGGGTGTCGTCCTCGTCATTTGACCGCGGTTAAAAAAATGAAGGTCTTTTGCCAATAGCTCTCGTTGTTGCCTTTCAGTGAGACCTTAATAAATTCTCCCAATACCAGTAAAAAACTTAATTTTTAAAATTTTTTCTAAGCAAAATTATTTAAAGAAAAATGTTAACTACCCTATGGCTATGTTATTAAATATAATATATTTAACCCTTGCAGTACCATAAGGTTGTTATTAGTACAAAATTGTTTTTCTTAGTTTGTGATTAGACGTAAAATAAATAAAAATCACAAGAAAAATATGTAATGCGTCTAGTTTTATCAGGTATTTGTTTTCGTTTGCTCAAATATACTTTATTATTTCATAAAATTATACATGACGAATAACATAAAACATGTGAAAAACACGCAGTTAATACTGAAATGTGTTCAACGCGGAAATGCTTAAGACGAAAAATCGGTTAACGCGAAATAATGCAACGGTCCCGACAAACTACTACGTATTTTCATACATTTTTCTCTTAACACGAAAGCAAAATCACTTAACTCGAAAAGATTTCCCTTCTGGGAATGAACAAAATACGAAAAATACCAGCTGCGCAGGCAAGATTTTAGAGAGGTGTTTAATTAAGTTTCTGTGTTATTGGAGTGTTTACTGTATGATTGGAAGAATTCGTTGCAATAGATCAGTGATGGCGACACTGACCCACTCAAGCTTTTTTTTTAACTAACCCACGATTGCTAGGCAACCACTAGTTTGTTTACGCGGGATTATTTAGATTTTCTAATTTGTGTGGGTTATTTATATCCTATTTACATTTTTTCAAGAACTGCATTGACACAAAAGCAATTTAAATGCTTTCTATAACCTTCAGTTTGATCATTACAGCTCTAAAGTTACGCAAATGTATATGAAAGTATGTAGTATTTGAAATAAAGCAAAAATGTTAACAAAATATCAAATAAAGTGTATAATTTTACTCACATTTTGTTTGTTTGGAAAAAAAAATCGACAAACCAAAGCAAATAACCATATTTAAAGCACTTTCTTCAGGTAAAATGTACTTTAGTAAGATTATGTTCAGTTATGTTTGTAGAAAGAGACTTGCATAGCATTTGTATCGTCCCCTCTCAGTTTTACCTTGTGAAGTGCCAATGGGTATTATGCGCATATCTGTTATTCGCGATACTAGCAATTTTTGACTCGCAATTTAAGGCGTGCCTGTACCAGTCAACACCAGTGGCATCCATTTCGAACACATTTAAAAGTAATATGTATTGATGCATATGTATATTTGGTATGTGTTAATACAAAATTTCTTCTCAAATTATTGCATTCGTAATATAAATATATTGTAGCCCTGTACTATGTCGGTGGTTAAAAAATTAAAAACAAGCCATACAAGTTCCAGGCTATATTTAGCTGAAGGGTTTGATAAAAATTGTGTGATTGAAAAGAATATAAAATGGTTATATGAGTAATTTGTAATGAAAAAGTGACTTCACGTACATATAATGTAAAAAGACATTTTGTAACGTTTCATTCTAATCTCGACATGTTAACAAATGAAGAAAGAAAAACGTATTTTTTGCATTAGAAAAAAGAATTTTTCTCAAAGCAGTGTTCTAAAAAGATTTTTAGTTCCAAAAAATAGCATTACAGCTGCTAGTTTCCAAGTTGCCTATTGCATTGCTCGCCACGGAAAACCTTTTTCAGAAGGAAAATTTGTAAAAAAAAAAAAGATGTTTTCAGAATATAGTCCTAGATTGTTTGCTGATTTTAAAGAAAAATAATTGATTATAAAGCGTATAAATGAGTTAACTATAAGTCGCAATAAAATTGAAGATCGAGTAATGGATTAGAAAAAAATATTTGTTTCAAATTCCATAACTACTTAAATTATGCAGAAATATACTCAATTGCTTTATATGAGAGAAATGATGTAAATGGTTATGCACAATTATGAGTTTTTGCTCGGGATAAGTATGGAAATATTATGAAAAAGGAGTTAATAAAACTAATAACGTGGAAAGGGAAGTGTATCGGTCTTGATATTTTTAAAGAATTTGATACTGCATTTAAAGAAATGGATATTTACCATCAAAAAGTAGTTTCTATAACAGCAGACGGTGCACATATTATGGTAGGGGAAAATATTGAACTTATTCAATATCTTAAGCAAAATATTTCGCATTCTCTGACTGAATCTCATTGTATAATACCACAGCAAGTTTAATGTGCGAAGCATGGTTTAAAAACATTTTCCAGTGTAATGACATTGTAATAAAAATAATCAACTTTATAAACGGCAATTTGCCTAATTCTTAGAGGAAATTGTCAATATTCAGGGATTTTGACATACAACAACGTGCGATGACTTAGTTTCGATCAAGTCCTTAATCGCTTTGTGAGAAGTTAAGCTCTTTTTAGTTGAAAAAGACAATAGTTTCGATGAATTATCCGATATACATTGGTTAAATGATTTAATGTTTTTATGCGAAATCACTCAGCCTTTTAATGAGCTGAATAGAAAACTTCAATGGCATGGACTAATTGTTTTAACGATGTTTGAAAATATTAAAATATTTATGACGAAACTTTACAATTTTACTAAGGATTTAAAAAAGATAATTATGAAATATTTTCCTCAATTACAAAAACATTTTCAATACATTATAATTTTGCAAAACTCCATTGACATTCAAGACAATGCAATTAAAAAATATTTAATGTGATTTTGCAGGAAATAAAACAAGCTTTTGAGGAGAGATTCAATCAGTTTAAAAGTTTGGACAATACATTTCACTTTATTTAATAACCATACAAAACAGAATTTGAAACAATGGAGTTAACTGAATTTATGAGGCTACGTATCGGTAATCTAGAAAAGGAATTAGTTTAATTTCGAAGCAGCGTAGTGTGGAAAATAAAATTTGAAGACTTGATTTCTGAAGTAGAAGGAAAACTGTTAAAGTAGAGCAGATTATATATATATATATATATATTGATCCCACATAAAAATTGAAAATATTATATTAAAAGTATAGGATTCTTTATCAAATAATTTGATATCAATGGAAAAACTAGTTAATTCTCTTTTAACGATGTTTGGGTGAATATTCATGTGAAAAATTGTTTTCTTCAATGAACTTTGTAAAATCTTCTAATATAAATAGACTTGACAGGGAATTAACTACGAAATGCGTTAATCTAATGAATACGAAATATGAACCTTATATTAAAAAATTATCTGAAAATAAACAGCAACAGATTTTTCATTAAATACTTTATAATTAATTTTGTTACACACACACACATATATATATACTAATAAATAAAAAAAATATTGTATAATATATATTGTATGTGATTTTTGTTACTCCTCGTTCATTCAAACACTATTACCATTTGCACCAAACACTTAAGAATTTTTAACCCCACTATAAATGTTTAAATCATCAAACCACGCCCTTTTTTACTCGTTAAACAAGTTGAATTTTAGATGTTTAGTTTTAAAAATGCTCTGGTGCAAATGGACATTAGTGATCCATGAGCTAGCACTAAAAAAAATATGAACAAAATTTGGCCCACGTCTCAAAAAGGTTCGCCATCCCTGCAATAGATAATGATAATACGGGTACAGCCTCAATTATGGAGTTTGTAAAGACAATGTGGAGTTTATTCAAAGTTCAAAAATAATATTGAGGCAGTTCCGACAACTAAAAGGAAATGAATATCGCAGCTCTTGTTCCTACGTCATCCGAAAAGAGGAACATCATGGAAAGTATGTGCAGTTATTTAGACGCACATTCCAATGGTGAAAGGAAAAACAAAGTGGAACAATTTGATGTTAAAAAAGAGAATGCAAAGAAAAATATCAGATTATTTTCCAAAATCTTAATAAAGGTCTTTTTTTTCTTCTCAAACAACTGTAAATTGTGTATTAAACTTCATTAAGTTCTTGTGAATGTTTGTTCCATTGATTTTTACTGTATACATGCATATATACATATCTGTGTAAATAAAATGTACTCTAATAAACTTAATTTTGTTGAATATATAGGTTTTTTTTTTCTTTTTGAAGTATCCTTAACACGAAAAAATATTTCAGTCTCCTCAGTTTCGCGTTACATGATTTTCACTGCATATCATTACACATTACAATATACACTGGTGTCCAAAAGTTAAGTTTAATTGATAATTATGTGAATAAAGAAGGAACTGTAAATCAGAATGGCGGGAAACGTGATATGCGAGTGTAAAATGGTTATAAAATAAGAAAGCAAATCAAAAGAATGATAATAATTAATTTTATTATCCAAAGTAGCAGTTTGAAAGAAAACTGAACATAACAAGGATTCACACTTTAAAGAAAAATGAAAGAAAACATTAAATAAAATACTGATGCTGCAGTTTAATAAGGCGGGTGGTCACCTCTGACAGCCAGACACGCTGCACAGGGATTTACCATACTTGCTATGAGATGATGAATGAGTTGTGGGCTTAAACGGTTCCAAGCTTCTTAGAGAGCTCTCTTCAGTTCTGTAACGGAGCTTGGTGGGTGTGAAAGGGCTGCAATTTGTCTCCCGAGCATATCCCATACATGCTTGATAGGATTTAAATCAGGGGAGTTCGCAGGAAACGACATGCGCTGGATGTGTTTTCCGTTTCAAGGAAGTCATCACTCAGCACCGCTCGGTGACATGGCGCATTAATAATCCATGAATATGAAGTCAGGACCGACAGCACTTCAAAACAAGCGAACATAAGGCTCAAGAAATTCGTCTCTGTATCTTTGAGCAGTCACAGACCCCGTGTCAAAGAAATGGAGGTCTGTGCAGCCGTCCATCATGATGTTTGCCCATACCATTACTCCCCTTGATGGAAAATGATGTCTTTCCGTTATGTTTCTTGGTTTAAAACGTGTAGCAAGCAATATTGACGCCCAGTTTTCTCCACAGAGGGAGGCACCTGAGCTCTTGGCGATGCGAATCAGTACTAGGATTTAATTTTGCCGAGAGCATCCAAGTCAAACAGACACTCTAGGGATCTTTTACATCCCGCGTAATCATACGACATGACCGCTGTCGATTTTCTGCATCTTGAAAATCCACCGACTTGGGCCGGGGTCGAACCTGCAACCTTGGGTGCAGAAGGCCATCGCCAAACCAACCACGCCACCCAGCCGGCACACTCCAATGTTAATGTTTCAAACTCCAGTTCAAACGAGCGCGTTTATGCGCAGACGTGAGGGGAATGCAAACTGCTGGTCTTTTGGCATACAGGCCAGCATGATTGAGTCTCCTGTAAACAGTTTGTCTCGAAATTCGTATTCCTGTGGCGGCTGTGAGGGTCGAACCCAGTGCTCTGACAGTACTGCCCCTCTGACGTCGCGCACTTATTACCAGATATCGGTCTTGGCGAGGGGTTGTGACTCTTGGTCGACCTGATACTGGTTGTCGGGTAACATCTCCCGTTCTTTGAAACCTCTGCCATAGTCTTGAGATCACAGACTGGTCCACATTCAGAATTCGAGACACTTCGGTTTGTGATCGTGAGGATTCCAGCATTCCAACGATTTTTCCTTTCGTAAACATGTCCAATTGGCGTCTTTGTGCCATCATTCACCTTGTTTGATGGTTAACAACGTTCCTTCGCACAGTAGTTGCACGAAACTTGATTGAACTGCCTATGCTGCGTGATCGGTTTCTCTGCGTTCCGACATGAGCCGGTGTTTCGCGCAGGACGTAGTCGACTGAAAAGTTTTGCATAAACCCAATGTTTCTTCTTCACCCAATTAATATCCGCAAGAAATTTGGAATAATTTTACGAATATTTACTCCATGTTTTTTACGATTTATGCTTAAATTTTGGACACCAGTGTAGGAAATCTGGCGAGTTATTTTGTATCGTGGCCGGTGTTTGTGTTGGTTTTTTGTCTGTATATTTGCCGATGATTATTTATGTTGGTTGTTTCTTGATAAAAACCGAAAACTTCTTTTGGATTAGTTTTAATCTTCTTTTATTCATGGTCACAGACATATGAAGTTTAATATCATTTAGAATAATTAAGTAAATGAGATGCATACACACATAGCAGAAAAAATAAGCAGCAGCAATATTTCACAGGACGAAGACAAAGAGGGCGAGTGAGAGAATATTAACGTCGCACTGATTAGCAACACGAGGGCTTTTAGTGATGGTCCGCGTGTTTTTGAACCATGGTCAAGTGACGCGGACGACACCTGAGCTGACACCTCCCGCTCCTAACTACCACACCACACCAACGGGTGGACGTTTGAGCTCTCGACAGATTTAACGCGCATCGCTCCCCTACACGGCGGGGCTTTAGTGGTACTGGGATCGAACTCATGACACGCTAGCCATGATCCGATGCCTAGACCACTCGGTTACCGCGGCCACAAAAAGGGCGAGCACAAAAGAACTTTCTCTTAAATACTGGCTGTCGCGTGACTCCTTTCTAACGGGAGTAGTGATTGGTTAGAAGTGGCCGGGAGCGAGTTTTCTGACGCAATGTTACAATTCGATTAAGGTTAACGCGTTAGCTATAATGTTAACTATATATATATAAACTGAGTTTAGTAATTAGAATAAGAATACTGCTCGTGAATGCTATATCATTGACGCCAATTGATTACACTGTTCTTCCCCCCCCCCCAAAAAATTTCCCGCATTGTAATAGCGCTCTGTTTTGACATTCTGTATATTAAAAGTGCAGATAAGGTTATTTATAGCAGCTACCCGGGAATGAACTAGGTCTGTAAAAGTAAAAAATACCAATACGCAGCCCCATTGGTAAAAAAATAATAATTAAATACGACTATATACAGTAGAACGTCGTTTATCCTAATCAATTGGGACCGGACACCGTTCGGATACGCGATTGTTCGGATAACCGAAAACCGAATGCGATCCATGCAGTATATGATACTGAACACTATACAATCATCACATGTGAGAAACGTGCTGGAAGAGAAAGCAAAATAGGTGCAAAATGTCGCAATTTTACAATTGATTGTGGAAAATAATCATTTATTTTTCGCTGTACCATTGTACTTCTTCGTTTTTTCAATGCAAGGTCTCTGGTTCTCTTCAGCAATAGTAGTTGAGTAGGACAGCACTCTGATTGTTGTGCGTACCACTCCATAGCTGTCTCTAACGCAGAAACGCGTCAGCATTTGCTACTTTCGTTGTTGTCCTCGTCTTCATCCGTTTCATCGTCGACAGGTTCGGTTTCTTCTTGCACGGAAGTCACTACCTCGTCATTATTTAGCATTTGAAATCCAGTCTTCTGCAACGCATGTCATCCAGGTTTCTACATCAACCAAACTTTACAAAAGAGCACGTATACACCCCCTCACTTGGAAACAAACTAACCTAATATTCCGCGCAGATGTATACCAAATCACACAGCTGAAATTCCCCAAATATGACTCACCTTGGGTTTTCCCGTCACTTTTGGATTCACAGGAAACAAATGTTGAGCATTACACTGTTCGAAAACGGATCCAGACTTTGGTTCGGATATTTGACGCTCCGGATAATAAACGTTCGAATAAACGACGTTCTACTGTATTATCAATTTTAAAATAGAGGAAATGTTTCTCTTAGTCGTGAAAGTGTTAAACATACAGTCGGACATCGATATACGGAACCCCTATTTAACGAATTTTTCTTTCCCTGAGTAAAATGAAGGGGAAGGACCCTATTTAACGAATATTAAACACCAAATTATTTCAACAGCTAAAAAATTTTTTTAATTAGTTTACAGAAGACAAAAATAATTTTTTTCTTTCAAATGACATATTGTTTTTGTTCTAAACAGAAAAAAAATTTTCTTGCAATCAGCAAATGTCTAAAGAAAATTGTGCGAACTATTTATTAGATTTTACATGTATAGATGAGTCGTGAGAGAGTAATCTATCGTATGAGTTTCGGAAACTCCATCGAAAAAATTTCTTTCTAATTTTCATCCCACTCCTCAACGCAGAGAATATTTTAAGATTTTAACGATTCTGTTATATTTGATGACGGACTGCCTTCTATGCAATTGAAATTAAGGAAATTGTTGATTTGTTGGAGCCGACGAATAGGAAATTAAATGCAGAAATTGATAACGAAACTGCAATCAAAGCTATTGCATTTTCTAATGCCTTACATTGTTTGTAAACTGAAAACATACCTTGTGCAGCAGGATGTAAATGACGCAATATTTTCTTCTCTGCAAAAAAACCTAAAAAGCACTCTTTCGAGTCAGGAATAATAAAAAAAAAATTGTCAAACATCTATTAGTCAGTATTTTAAAATTTCCAATTAACTGGTGCGTAATTATTCACTAATAGTATTTTTATCTGTTGAATAAAAAGTGTACAATTTATAACTATGGATATTTTTTTATGTAGTTACTTATTATAGAATTTCAAAAGGGTAGAAGAGTATTTTGTAAAAAATTTATATTTTGTTTGGACTCCAATAAAACGAATAACCTCGAACTAACGAACAAAATGCTCACTCACGATGAATTCGTTAAATCGGAGTTCAACTGTATACGATTTAAATAAAATTTTGAAAAAGGGTCGCGTGGCACCTTTATTTGGTGTTTGAAACCATATTCTTCGTGACGAAAAATAAAAGTGTAATTTATTTATCTAGCTTGTCAATATTGCATATGAATTACGTAATGTATTACGCTTTGTATCTAAAACGGATGAATACCGTTATTAATAACAAAACCGCTTGAATCCTTTCCTCCATAGGTTTGTTTACGTATTGTATGACGTCAGATAAATAAATACACCTGTTTTGCAAATAATTCTTCTACCAACACTCAAATGTAGTTGGTAATGATATAACTTTTCTCCTATTTTCTATTGTTATTCCACCGTCTGGTGACACATCTTTTCAAGAATTCCCAAGAAAAAAAATTTGCTGCATCAGATTCAATTTTTTAAAAACTGTTTTGCGGTTTAGATTTTATCCAGTAAAAAATTATAAAAATTTAAAATTAAATTAAAATTTTTTAGAAGAGCCTGAGAATATATCTGGGTATAATAAAATGCACAATTTTTTCGCCAAACACATAATTCTTTAAATACGAATCTGATAATTAAAAAAAAAAATGAGTTAAGTGATAAATAAAAAAAAAAATCCTACAGTCATTTATTGAAGCAGCCTTGAAGGAAGAAAAACATGTTGAAAATAACAGTCTAATAAACTTTTAGAGCAAAATGATTGAATTAAATTCTGGCGGGATATCTGACTTATTCGGTAGAGACATATACTCTTGTTCAGTGGAGTTACATACACCCCCGCATCGCGGAAGGGGGCAGGAATCTAAGGTACGTATTTAACCAATTTATAGTATATTAAAGGTAAAACCTGACTTTGAAGAGGGGGTTCTAATATTCTCCAGTTCTATAATACTTCCAGTGGCGTACATTGACTCCTATTACGGGGGGTTACATTCTAAACAAGTAATATAATTTTTTTTTATTTTTAGTTAATTAATATAAATATGTGCATGCATATGACAGAATCACAATATTAAGTGGTAAAACACCTTTTAAATTAACATTAATAACTTTTTAACCACATTAAATCTGTAATTACATTTTTTAATAAAAATTGAATGCAATAGATTTTAATCTTAAAACCAGTGTAAAAGGAATGCTGACGTCTAGCTAGCATATGATTATTCAGGTTGAGTTGAATCTTCATCACAAATTTAACAAAAGTTGTTTTATCCAATGGTGTTGCCATCTAGAGGAAAAATGTCGACTGAAATATATCTCTTAAACTAAAATTAATTAATTAAATTAAATTAGTGAGTTAATACTTGAAAAAACTGTATTAGCATCAAGTGTCATCCACTACAAGTTTAAAAAAAGGTATTTGAACTTAAGTGGATGAATAAAAAGTATTTTATTAACGATTGAAAATTTGAAAAAGATATATTAATATATATACGGAGAGTGTGTGTGTGAACTAATAGTAGGAGTTAAAAAAACGTAGACTTAAGCACCGAGTGGTAATCTCTATGTTAAAAATTAAAAATCTGTTAGTCTATGGGTTAACGGTATTGAACTCTCCCTTGTGTATGGCACGTCTCCTGTACCTTCAAAATACAACACTTGTGGAGGAAGCATTAAAGAGGCGTGATATTTGCACAACATAGCTCAATGATGCGTGCAAACGATTAGTATTGCAACGCATGTGCAAACTATGTGTGATAGCTGCTCCTCTACAAGTGATATAATAAGGTATCCGACTACCCTAAAATTGTGAATTTTGCCAAAAATTGACAATTTTTGTAATGATTTTATTTTACAAGCCATCTTATTAGCTTTATAAAAATATCAAATTCATTATTTTCCGTTCACTAGAACAAAAACGACAAGAGTTTTAGTAAAAGCAAATGTCATTACTTTAAGCAAGATGTCATACTTTGAAACGCGTTTTTATTTAAATGCTCAAACGGGGACAGCGATTGCTCAAAATGTTTTGAAAATAATTAACTGTGACATTTTTTGTGTATGTTCTGTATAACAGTAGAAGTATTTTAACCTTCAGATTTATCAATCACTGTTTTATTACAAAATTTGCAGCCCCTTATGTGCATATAATCACTGTTATTTTAAGCAATTTCATATCATAACTAAGATAAAGTGCTCTAGTTTTTGTAAAAATTAAACTATCTCTTATCCTGAAGGTCATTTCAAAAATGAATAACATAGCAACACATCAGAATTGAGAATTTGTTTATAAACTTTTAGTACAGAATGGGCCCCGTTTTTTGTTATTTTTTTGTAAATTTTTACCCATTTTTTCTCATTTTAGTAATAATAATTTCTTTTTCTTTTATTAATTTCAGCATATTTTTCATAAAATGTACTAAACAAATCTAAAAACCTCAAAAATTCCAAATCTCCATTTTTTTTAAAAAAAAAGAGTTTTTGCGCGAATAGAGAGAGAACCGAAAGCTTTTTTCAAATGAATCGCAATCGCTTTTTCCCGCAGTATTTCTTTGCTCGTGAAACTTCAGTATATAACTTGTCAATGAATGCGGATATCAGTTAGGTGAAAAATCTTTTTACAAAGAAAATCACGATTTTTTTAAGAAAAAAATTACAGCGTTAATATTTGAAACATTTCATTAATTCGCCCAAACAAAAATACACTGATTACGCTCACATCCCTTTTAATTACAGTGAAAAACTCTAAAGACAAAATATCGGTTTACACGAAATAATATAACGGTCCCGATAAACTAATGTATTTTCATTTAAAGCTTTTCTCTAAACACGAAACGAAAATCGTTTAACACAAAAAAATTTCCTTTTTAGGGACGAACAGAACTCGGAAAACACCAGCCACGGAAGTTCACCACCGAAGAGGCTTGTAATTCTGTCCGGGTGGTGTTTTGTAATTGATTTTAAACTAACTTCCCGATGAGCTGGGAGCTTGAAATTTAGTCCATCGCTCAGAAACACATAACAATACATGGAAAAGTAAAAAAAAGAAGTTTTAGTCTTGAACCCGGGTTCCCGAAGGGGCTAGAGGTCTGTCTGTCGGTGGAATTTTGTAATTGATTTTAAACTAACTTCCCGATGAGGTAGAGACTTGAAATTTGGACCACAGCTCAGAAGTGTATGACAATGCCTGAAAATGTGAAAAATAAAGTTTTAGTCTCAAACCCGGGCCCCGATTTCAACAGGGACCTCATACCGCCGGTACTTACACAAAGACCATCAGTCGATAGCACGGGTCGAGTTGCGTCTACATATTTAATTTCGTGGCTCTGGGGTCAAAGAGGGGTCCCCAGATCACCATGTTTTTATTAACTCGCTTTCTTGTATGTTTATCCGAGTGGAATTTTGTAATTGATTTTAAACTAACTTTTCGATGAGCTAGAGACTTGAAATTTGGACTATAGCTCAGAAGTGGATGACAATGTATAAAAATGTTTATAAAAACATGTACATAAAAAATTTCTTTTATTAAAAAAAATTATTCACATTTTTATGCATTGTCATCCACTTCTGAGCTATAATCCTAATTTCAAGTCTCTAGCTCATCGAGAAGTTAGTTTAAAGTCAATTACAAAATTCCACCTGGAGAGACATACAAGAAAGCGAATTAATAAATTAAAAGTAAAAAAAAGCTTGTTTTAAGAAAAAAACAAGCTTTTTTTAAACGCACTAAAAAGAATAAAATAAAAACTTTTTTTTTACTATTAAATTGTAACGTCATTACACAATTTATATGATATAAAAGCTTGTCACGAGATTTGCTTGTGTAGGTAAATAAATAAATTAAATAACTTGATCTGATTAATTTTAATTTTTAAAATTTTCAAACTAAGTAAATACGAGTACTTAATTACCGCGACAAGCTTTTGCGTTATAAGTTGTTTTTAAAATAAGCTTTTATTCAAACGCACTAAAATGAATAAAATAAACTTTTCCTTAAAAACATTTTATATTATCAACTTATAATACCATTACACAATGATATGATGCAAAAGCTTGTCGCGAGATTTAAGTACTTGTATTTACTTAGTTTGGAAATTTTAAAAATTAAAATCAATCAGATCAAGTTATTGAATTTATTTATTTATCTACACAGGTAAATCTCGCGACAAGCTTTTATATTATATAAATTGAGTAATGACATTATAATTTGATAGTAAAAAAAAGTTTTAAAGGAAAAGTTTATTTTATTCTTTTTAGCGCGTTTAAACAAAAGCTTTTAACTTAATTGGTAATGATATTTGTTCTTGTGGTCTGGACGCTGAAATCGCGGAACATGTCTTGTTGTATTGTAATCTATATTTCTGTAAAAGAGAAAATTTTAAAAAGGAGTTGAAACTCTTAGGTACTTCCTGGCCTCCTATTTTGTCTTTGTTGGTCAATTGTTCTGAAAGCCTTAATGTCTTGAGAAAATTTGTTTATTGTATAGATTTTTAAAATGTTATAGATACCTTCCTTTCTTTATATTTGTGTACTTCTCCCCTTCCTTTTATTTATATTTGTCTCTTTTATGTTTTTTATTATTATTATTATTTT